>WNWK01014645.1:0-50583 GCA_009830355.1 Cherax destructor | reverse complement strand
TAAGTGTTCGCAATAAAGCTAACAGAATCCTTGGCTTCATATCAAGAAGTATTAATAGAAGTTCTCAGGTTGTTCTTCAATTTCTATATATTTTTGGTTAGGCCTCATTTGTTTTTATGCTGCACAGTTCGGGGTCACCGTATTACAGAAGTATAAAAAATGCACGGGAAAAACGTACAAAGGAGGATGACAAAGTTGATCCCACGTATCAAAAAATTTTCCCCTATGAGGATAGACTGAGGCCCAATCTGCACTTTTGGGAAAGGCGTAGAATTGGGGAGGATATGATTGAGGTGTATAAATGGAAAACTGGAATATGCTAGATGCTAGTAGGAGATCAATAAGTTAACCTTCTAGTATTCTCTGGAAATATCTTCACTTCACAGATGTTGCAAATTGTAACAACAACTTTTGTCACACAGTAGCTGAATATGTCAATTGTTCCAAGAATTTTGAGTTCATTGAAATTTTGGGACATCATTGAAAATTCTAACTGCCTGTATGAGGATTTCCCCCAAGTAATGAGCAGAAAAAAGAAAAGTTGGTGGAAAAAAAAAAATACTGAGAGCCACTTAAATGTGATACATAATGGACCGTTAAAATCTTGTTACATTCTAATGTTGTACTTTCTCCACAGGTTGTAATGTTATTGTTTCTATGCCTTGTTATTATTATAATCAAGGGGAAGCACTAAACCCGTAGGATTATGAAGCGCCTTAGGGGGATGTGGTATTCAGGGTTAATTCAGGGAACTGGAGCATAAACGAGTTCCCTAGATCAAGAGCCCCCACCAGCATCAAGGAACCTTCCTTGAGGGGTTGTATACCTTGTATAAATGTGTATCTTTAAATCATACTGCCTGGGAAATCACTTTTAAATCCAGGGTAAGACTTAATATATTTTTCCCTTATTCCTTAAAGCGCTTATATTGACGGCATTTTTTAAAAAACATTGCTTTTAATTTAGGATGGTCTTTTCCCAAGTTGATCTATATTTTTGCAATTGTAAGGTTCACCTATGGACTGTAATGCTGTGAAAAAGGTATTGAGTGTCAATTTGTTTCACTGACGCATATGCAAAACTTTCTCCATAGGTTATTGTTAGAGAAACAAAGGTATTTATGTTTATATGTTTTGGAAGGCCTTTTGCGTAATTTAATGACTATGTCTCAATGTATTGTGTGTTTTTCATTTTCACATAAAATTTCATATGGGGAAAGTTTTATAGCCAGTGTGTTGAGGAAATTAAAACTGTATCAAGGTATACAACAAATTATATCCATACAATAGAGTGAAAAAGTAATGTGAAAGACCTGGGAGTGATAATGTCAGAAAATCTCGCCTTCAAAGACCACAACATTGTATCTACCGCATCTGCTACGAAAATGATGCGATGGATAATTAGAACCTTCAAAACTAGGACGCCAAGCCCATGATTCTCTTCAAATCGCTTGTTCTCTCTAGGCGGGAATTCTGCTGTACACTAACTGCCCCTTCAAGGCAAACAAAAATGGCTGACCGGGAGAGTGTACAAAGAAGTTTCACGGCACACATAAGTACGACAAAGCACTGGGAACGATTGAGGTCCCTTGATTTGTATTCCCTGGAACGCAGGCGAGAGAATACATGATAATATACACTTTGGGAAATTCTAGAGGGATTTGTACCAAACTTCCACGCGAAAATCACTCCTTATGAAAGCAAAAGACTCGGCAGGAGATGCAACAATACCCCTATGAAAAGCAGGGGCACCACGAGCACACTGAGAGACAACACAATAAGTGTTCGGGGCCAAGACTGTTCAACTGCCTCCCAGCATACATAAGGGGGATAACCAATAGACCCCTGGTTGTCTTCAAGAAGGCACTGGACAGGCACCTAAAGTCAGTACCTGACCTGCCGGGCTGTGGTTCGTACGTCGGTTGCGTGCGACCGGCAGTAACAGCCTCGTTGATCAGACCTTGATCCATCACGAGGCCTGGTCTCAGACCGAGCCGCGGGGGAGTTGACCCTTGAAACCCTCTACAGGTATACTTAGAAAGTCAATGTGTTGAGTATTTTTTGATAATGTGTTATATAATGGCTGGAGAGAATTAATAAGGAAAGTAATGAATGTTTGTTTAAAAAGAGTCATGCAGATAAATTTTAAGTGAGAGTTTCATTGTAATTTATGCTTTGTAAAATTAGCAAACTGTGTGGTGTTTAAGGCAATACTCTCCCTCCTTCCCAAGAAAACGTATTTTGTGTGTTGTATTCCTACGAAGTCAATACAGCTGAGAATGCTGTCATCCCCTCCGGTTGGGGGATTTCATTCTTATTTTAGCCACAATATTTTTACCAAATATTTTAATCATAGCCAAAATTTTATTACTCATATTCTAACTATAAAGAAGAGTTGAAATGAAATACATTTTTTCCCTTAATCTACTTTATTATGTTCTTATATCTTTGTAGCAAGTTTTTTTAGCTTATAAATTAAGTTTATTTCATAAAAACTGACTCTGGGAAAGTGGCACTACGACACAAAAGTGACACTGGGAAGGTGGCACTACGACACCAAAGTGACACTGGGAAGGTGGCACTACGATACCAAAGTGACTCTGGGAAGGTGGCACTACGACACCAAATTGACTCTGGGAAGGTGGCACTACGACAGCAAAGTGACTCTGGGAAGGTGGCACTACGACACCAAAGTGACTCTGGGAAGGTGGCACTACGACACCAAAGTGACTGGGAAAGTGGCACTACGGCCCCAAAGGTCTTAAGAATCTCTGTAACTTTTGCACAGGTATACCTCACATCCGCACCTGACATCCGCACCTGACATCCGCACCTGACATCCGCACCTCACATCCACACCTCACATCCGCACCTGACATCCGCACCTAACATCCTCACCTCACATCCGCACCTGACATCCGTACTCACATCCGCACCTCACATCCATACCTCACATCCACACCTCACATCCACACCTCACATCCACACCTGACAAAGAAAATTTGTGTATTAACTTTTAAACATCCCTTTTCTTCTCTCATTAACTCAGAAATATTCATCTCTTCCTAACTTGTATCACTTGTTAAGCTCATTAACTCATACTTGTGTGTCTCCATAGTTCGTGTCACTAACTTGTTCCACTTAACACATTTCCTCACGTAGCTCTACAAATATCACCTTACAGCTCATTACCATTGAATTATTGTATCTTTTATTTGAATATGCATATCCTCCGTTAAATGGATTTATATAATCGAGGATTAATATCATCATTTTATGAAATTTCTACATGTGTGTTGGATCTAGATAATATGTTGTCAACTCTATTCATCACATCTAAATTCTGATCCAGTAATTGTTTCGCCATATCGTCGACCATTTCCATTTTCCTCATTTACTTAAATTTATTCTTGTATTATCAGATTCAACATTCTCACTAATTCTCATCACTAAATATTCCACATTTTTTACGCATTTTAGAGCAGTCTCTTAAAATACCTCTGGAGGTATTCAAAATCCTTTTAGTTCGTCATTTGCTAATAACCTTTCATCTCCATGTTCATGAATAAACCATCTTTCCTTCATAGTTCCCTCCACAGACTTGCATCTCGTTCCTCTGTGTCTGTTTGATATGTTCCTTCCCGTTTATAACCCCTTTTTTCAATAAAGTCACACTAGATCCTTTCAAGGTTCTCTGAACATTACACTTTCCAATTAAACTAATATTTATCCCAATATAAACGTGTAAAATTTATAATATCATTAAAATGTATTATTGTTTACAAATTTATATTATCCAGTAGTATTTGGAAACCATCTTGTAAAACTTATCGACAACATCTATAACCATCGCCCATTACCACCCACCCTCCACCATAATTTTTAAAAAATTAAAGCTGAAGAAACTTCCAAACTTTAATAACAATAGCTATTTAAAAAATACTTTCAAACTTTAACTTTATAATATATTAACAAACATTACGACATGTACTCAAGAATAAATTTTAAAAAAAACTTAATTTTTTTAGAAAGTTCATCCCTAATATTATTCCACAGAAAATTCAAGGTATGATATATGTAAATAACTTAAACGTCCATTGATAATTTCCAATTACTAGACTTTACTAGACTTTCTCACCTAACCCTATAACTCTCATACAACAATTTTTTTAATATATAAGTCATCTAAAACTGAATTTTGAGTAAACATTCATTAAAATAAACTCAATTAAAGTATTTCCCCATAATTTGAGGACCAATCCTCCACCTTTGGATCATTTTAATAAGTTGGATTTGTAAGGGAGAGGGAGAATGCAGAAAAAGAGAGACAGAAAGACAAAGACAGAGAAAAAATGGAAAGAGAGACAGATAGACAGACATACGACAGAGACAGATATGGAGGTAGGGAGGGTGGGAGAGAGAAGGGAGAGAAAGAGACAGGTGAGGAGAGAGAGAGAGGGGGGGAAAAATGAGAAAAACAATTAATTAGTATCTAAAGAATTAACAACTGAATTGAATGATCAGTTTATCATTTGTCAAGAAAGGGAAATATAATGATGGCTTAGGTCTGAACTAGTTGTTTCTCCTAAAATTGAAACTATCTGTAGGAAGACTGAAGCTGTCTGCTATGAAGACTGAAACTATCGTAGGAAGACTGAATTCTGTAAGACTGAAACTATTCTGGAAGACTGAAGCTATCTGCTAGGAAGATGAAGCTATTCTAAAGACTGAAGTATCTGCTGGAAGACTGAAGCTGTCTGCTAGGAAGACTGAAGTATCTGTAGGAGACTGAAGCTGTCTGCTAGGAAGATAAGCTATTTCCTAGGGAAAACTGAAGTTCTGCTAGGAAGACTGAAGCTGTCTGTTAAGAAGACAAAACATCTGCTAGAAACTGAAGCTATCTGCTAGAAAGGCTAAATGCTGCTCAAGACTGAAACTTCTGCTAGGAAGATAGGTATCTGCAAGAAGACTAAGCTATCTGTAGGAAGACTAAGTATCTTAAGGCTGAGTATCTGTAGGAAACTGAAACTATCTGCAGGAGTGAATCTATCTGCAAGAAGACAAACATTTCAGGAAGACGAAGCTATCTGCTGAAGACTGAAGCTATCTGCTAGAAGACTGAAGCATTGGGAAGCTGAATCTATCTGCTTTAAGCGAGCTGTCTTGGAAGACTGAAGCTGTTTTGTTAGGAAGACTGAAGCTGTCTGCTAGGAAGACTGAAGCTGTCCTTTGATAGCCTGAATAGTTGGAAGACTTACCAAAACTGAACAGTGTCGTTTGAATTATACAATTATACATTACGTCACTTTTTTTAAAACAATGAAAAAAGTCAGGTGTAAAGTGAGATCCTCAAAGTATATTCAAAATTGGACTACAACTGAATGATTCAAGAATAAGAACATATAACCATTTATTTTGTTTTTAATTTTGCTGAGGAATGTTTACCCTTTGAAGTAAGTTTTTCAGTTATACACAAATACAGTTAAATGATTATCATATAGCAGCATATGTGTAGAAACCTGGGATAACCCAAAAAGTCTTACCGGTGACTTATTTCCATTCTGAGACTATGTTTTGGTTCTTTATCACATATCAATTCAAATAAATAACTAATGTAAACAACGAAGAAAATTTTAAAATTAAAGTATAGATATGACAATGTTAGAAAGTCAGCCTCAGTTGGGGATGTACTATAATGAAGAGTCATGAATAAGAGGGGCAAAGGGAAAAACCCAGGGAGAGGACGTAATACAAAAAAAAAAATATTCACGAAGACGTTTCCTATTAAAGAAAAGAGGATTTTCCCAACTGCGCAGAGATGACGAGAATGAAATATGAGGAAGGATAGAAGGGACTGAAGGGGAGGCAGGGAAGGTGGGTAGAAACGATGGAGGGAAAGGGGGGGAGGGACAGGAGGAAGAATGGAGGAAGGAAAGGGAGGGGGGAGGGTAAGGATGGAGGAGAAAAGGAGGGAGGGTAGGTTGGGAGAAAGAACAAACATAATCATTGAGAACACGTTGTTTTCGGCGGGATTCCGTAAATTGACACTGGGGAAAAGAGAGAAGGTTGAGGGCCACTGAGGCAGGGGTTATAAAGGTCACAAGCACCACCAACAAACACTGAATTTCCCCCTTGTCTCACAGTAAGCTGACCTACCCTTCATACCACAGTATGCTGAGGACCCTGTAACAGTAAGATGACCTACCCTTCACACAGTAAGCGACCTACCACTGATCCACACAGTAAGCTGACCTACCACTGTCACACAGTAAGCTGTCTTACCACTGTCAAACACAGTAAGCTGAGGTAACACTGTCTCACAAACAGTAAGCTCAGGTACCACTGCCTTACACACAGTAAGACGAGGTACCAGTGTCTTACAAACAGTAAGCTGAGGTACAACTAGCTCACACACAGTAAGCTGAGGTATCACTGTCTCACACACAGTAAGCTGAGGTACGACTGTCACACAAGAAGTAAGCCGATTTACCATTGTCACAAACACAGTAAGCTTATGTGCTACTGTCTCACACAGTAAACTGAAGCTCCACTGTCTCACACACAGTAAGATGGTATTACTCTCTCACACAGAGTAATCTAAGGTTCCTCTATCACGCAAGCAGTAAGATGAGGTACCACTTTCACAAACACAGTAAGCCGAGGTTCCACTGTCTCAAACATAGTAAGTTGAGGTACTACTGTCAAGCACACATTATGCTGAAGTTCCACTTTCTCACACATAATAAGCTGAGATACAACTGTAAGCTGTCGTACCACTGTCTCACACTCAGCAAGCTGAGGTACCACTGTCGCACACACCGTAAACTGAGGTACCAATGTCACACACACTCCGTAAGCTGAGGTACCACTGTCTCACACAGTTAGCTAAGAAACCACTGTCTCACATATAGTAAGCTTAGATAACACTGTCTCACACACAGTAAGTTGAGGTTCCGCTGTCATACACACAGTAAGCTGAGGTACCACTGTCTCACACACAATAAGCTGAGATACCTCTGTTACACACAGTAAGCTGAGGTTCCACTTTCTCACACACAGTAAGCTCATGCACCCCTCTCTCACACACAGAAAGCTGAGGGATCAGTTCCTCACACACAGTAAGCTGACGTACCACTGTCTCACACACATTAAGCTGAGGTATCACTGTCTCACACACAGTAAGCTGAGGTACCACTGTCTCACACAGAAATCTGAGATTCCACGGTCTCACACAGTAAGCTGAGGTATCACTGTCTCACACACAGTATGCTAAGCTAACACTGTCTCACACACAGTATGCTGATATACCTTTGCCTCACACACAGTATGCTGATATACCTTTGCCTCACACACAGTAAGCTGAGGTTCCAGTGTCTCTAACACAGTAAGATGAGGTACCACTATCACACACACAATACGCTAAGGTTTCACTGTCACTCAAGCAGTAAGCTGAGCTTCCACTGTCTCACAAACAGTAAGCTGAGGGACCACTGCACACAAACAGTAAGCTGAGGTACCACTGTCACATAAGCAGAAGATTAAGGAACCACTGTCACACAAGCAGTAAGCTTAGGTACCATTGTCACAAAAGCAGTAAGCTTAGGTACCACTGTCACACACACAGTATGCTGAGGTACCACTGTCTCACACACAGTGAGCTGATTTCCCTCTATCTCACACACAGTAAGCTGAGGGACCACTGTCTCACACACAGTAAGCTGAGGTCCCATCGGCTCGCACACAGTAAGTTGAGGTACCGCTGTCTCACTCACAGTAAGCTGAGGTTCCAGTACCACACAAGCAGTATGCTTACGTACCATTGTCACATGCACAGTAAGCTGAGGTTCCACTGTCATTCAAGTAGTAAGCTGAGGTATCCCTGTCACACATACAGTAAGCTGAGGTAAGAATGTCTCACACACAGTAAACTGAGGTACCACTGACTCTCAGACAGTAAGCTGAGGTACCACTGTCTCACTCTCAGAAAGCTGAAGTACCACTGTCTCACACACAGTAAGCTGAGGAACCACTGTCTCACACACAGTAAGCTGATGTAAGACTGACACACACACCATAAGCTTAGGTACCACTGTCTCACACATAGTAAGCTGATTTACCATTGTCTCACACTCAGTAAGCTAAGGTTCCACTGTCAGACAAGCATTAAGCTGAGGTACTGCTGTCACACACGGGAAGCTGAGGTAACACTGTCTAACACACTGTAAGCTGAGGTTCCTATGTCTCACACACAGTAAGCTAAGATCCCACTCTTTCACGCATAGTAAGCTGAGGTACCACTGTCTCACACATAGTAAGCCGACCTGTCATTGTCTCACATACAGTAAGCTGAGGTACCACTGTCTCACTCACAGTAAGCTGATATACCACTGTCACACGCACAATAAGCTTATGTACCAATGTCACACACACAGTAAGCTGAGATACCAATGTCTCACACACACTAAGCTGAGATACCACTGTCACACACACAGTAAGCTGAGGTACCATTATCACTCTCACAGTATGCTGAGGCATCTCTGTCACGCAAACAGGAAGCTTAGGTTCCACTGTTCTACACACAGTAAGCTGAGGAACCACTGTCACACAAGCAGAAACCTGAGGTTCCACTGTCACACAAGCAGTAAGCTGAGGTACCATTGTCACCCAAGCAGTATGCTTAGGTATCACTGTCACACACCCTGTAAGCTGAGGTACCACTGTTTCACACACAATATGCTGAGCTACCACTGTCTCACACACAGTATGCCGAGACACCACTGTCTCACACACATTAAGCTGAGGTTCCACTGTCTCACACTCTGTAAGCTGAGGTACCACTGTCTAACACACTGTAAGCTGAGGTTCCTATGTCTCACACACAGTAAGCTGAGATCCCACTCTTTCACGCATAGTAAGCTGAGGTACCACTGTCTCACACACAGTAAGCCGACCTTTCATTGTCTCACAAACAGTAAGCTGAGGTACCACTGTCTCACTCACAGTAAGCTGATATACCACTGTCACACGCACAATATGCTTATGTACCAATGTCACACACACAGTAAGCTGAGATACCAATGTGTCACACACAGAAAGCTGAGATACCACTGTCACACACACAGTAATCTGAGGTACCACTGTCTCACTCTCAGTAAGCTGAAATACCACTGTCACACACAGTAAACTGAGGTTCCTCTGTCTCACACACATTAAGCTTAGGTACAACTGTCTCACACACAGTAAGCTGAGGTACCATTATCACTCTCACAGTATGCTGAGGCATCTCTGTCACGCAAACAGGAAGCTTAGGTTCCACTGTCCTACACACAGTAAGCTGAGGAACAACTGTCACACAAGCAGAAACCTGAGGTTCCACTGTCACACAAGCAGTAAGCTGAGGTACCATTGTCACCCAAGCAGTATGCTTAGGTATCACTGTCGCACACCCTGTAAGCTGAGGTACCACTGTTTCACACACAATATGCTGAGCTAACACTGTCTCACACACAGTATGTAGAGACACCACTATCTCACACACATTAAGCTGAGGTTCCACTGTCTCACACTCTGTAAGCTGAGGTACCACTGTCACTCAAACAGTAAGGTGAGGTACCACTGTTACACAAGCAGTAAGCTGAGGAACCACTGTCACAATAGCAGTAAGCTGAGGTTCCATTGTCACTCAAGCAGTAAGCTGATGTACCATTGTCACACAAGCAGTAAGCTTAGGTACCACTGTCTCACTCACTGTAAGCTGAGGTACCACTGTCTCACTCTCAGTAAGCCGAGGTACCACTGTCACACAAAGTAAACTGAGGTTCCTCTTTCTCACACATTAAGCCGAGGTACCACTGTCTCACACACAATATGTCGAGGTAACACTATCTCACACACAGTATTCTGACGTTCCACTGTCACACACACAGAAAGCTGAGGTTCCATTGTCATTCTCACAATATGCTGAAGGAGCTCCGTCACGCAAACAGTAAGCTGAGGTTCCACTTTCTCACACACCGTAAGCTGAGGTACAACTGTCTCACACATAGAATGCTTAGGTTACTCTGTCTCACACACAGTATGCTGAGGTTTCATTGTCTCACACACGGTAAGCCGAAGTACCACTGTCTCACACATTAAGCTGAGGTATCACTGTCTCCCACACAGTAAGCTGAGGTACCATTGTCACTCTCACAATATGATGTGGCACCTCTGTCACGCAAACAGCAAGCTGAGATTCCAATGTCTTACAAACAGAAAGCTGAGGTACCACTGTCTCACTCACAGTAAGCTGAGGTACCACTGTCTCACACACAGTAAGCTGAGATTCCACTGTCTTACAAACAGTAAGCTAAGGTTCCACTGTCTCACACAAGCAGTAAGCTGAGGTACAATTATCACTCTCACAGTATGCTGAGGCATCTCTGTCACGCAAACAGGAAGCTTAGGTTTCACTGTCCTACACACAGTAAGCTGAGGAACCACTGCCACACAAGCAGAAACATGAGGTTCCACTGTCACACAAGCAGTAAGCTGAGGTACCACTGTTACTCAAACAGTAAGCTGAAGTACCGCTATCTGGCACACAGTAAGCTTAGGTACCACTGTCACACACACAGTAAGCTGAGGTACCACTGTCTCACACACAGTAAGCTTAAGTTCCACTGTCTCACACAGGAAGCTGAGGAACCACTGTCTCACTCACAGTAAGCTGATGTTCCACTGTCACACAACCAGTTAGATGAGGTACCACTGTCACACACACAGTAAGCTGAGGTACCACGGTCTCACACACAGTAAGCTGAGGTACCACTGTCTCACTCACAGTAAGCTGAGGTATCACTGTATCTCCTTCTGAAAGCTGAGGTACCAATGTCACACATAGTAAGCTGAGGTACCACTGTCTCACTCACAGTAAGCTGAGGTATCACTGTATCTCCTTCTGAAAGCTGAGGTACCACTGTCCCACACAGTAAGCTAAGGTACCACTGTCCGACACACACTAAGCTGAGGTTCCACTGTCTCACATAAAGTAAGCTGATGTACCACTATCACACGCAGACTAAGCTGAGGTACCATTGTCACACACACAATATGCTGAGGTATCACTGTCACGCACACAGTAAGCTGATTTACCACTGTCTCACACATAGTAAGCTGAGGTACCACTATCTCACACACAGTCAGCTGAGGTATCACTCACGCACACAGTAAGCTGATTTACCACTGTCTCACACATAGTAAGCTGAGGTACCACTATCTCACACACAGTCAGCTGAGGTACCACTGTCACACACACAGTAAGATGAGGTACCATTGTCTCACACACAGTATGCTGAGGTTTCTGTGTCACGCAAGCAGTAAGCTGAGGTACCACTGTCCCACACACAGTAAGCCGAGGTACCACTGTCTCACACACAGAGAGCTAAGGAACCACTGGCTAACACACAGTAAGTTGATGTTCCACTGTCACACAACCTGTTAGATGATGTACCACTGTCACACACACACTAAGCTGAGGTACCACGGTCTCACACACAGTAAGCTGAGGTATCACTGTCTCACACACAGTAAGCTGAGGTATCACTATCTCACACTCTGTAAGCTAAGGTACAACTGTCTCACACACAGTAAGCTGAGGTACCACTGTCTCACACATAGTAAGATGAGGTACCATTGTCTCACACACAGTAAGCTGAGGTACCACTGTCTCACACACACAATAAACTGAGGTGTCGCTGTCAAGCAGTAAGCTGAGGTTCCACTATCTCTCAAACAGTAAGCTGAAGTACCGCTATCTGGCACACAGTAAGCTTAGGTACCACTGTCACACACACAGTAAGCTGAGGTACCACTGTCTCACACACAGTAAGCTTAAGTTCCACTGTCTCACACACAGGAAGCTGAGGAACCACTGTCTCACTCACAGTAAGCTGATGTTCCACTGTCACACAACCAGTTAGATGAGGTACCACTGTCACACACACAGTAAGCTGAGGTACCACGGTCTCAAACACAGTAAGCTGAGGTACCACTGTCTCACTCACAGTAAGCTGAGGTATCACTGTATCTCCTTCTGAAATCTGAGGTACCAATGTCACACACAGTAAGCTGAGGTACCACTGTCTCACTCACAGTAAGCTGAGGTATCACTGTATCTCCTTCTGAAAGCTGAGGTACCACTGTCACACACAGTAAGCTAAGGTACCACTGTCCGACACACACTAAGCTGAGGTTCCACTGTCTCCAATAAAGTAAGCTGATGTACCACTATCACACCAGACTAAGCTGAGTCCATTGTCACACACACAATATGCTGAGGTATCATTGTCACGCACACAGTAAGCTGATTTACCACTGTCTCACACATAGTAAGCTAGGTACCATATCTCACACACAGTCAGCTGAGGTATGTCACTCACGCACACAGTAAGCTGATTTCCTGTCTCACACATAGTAAGCTGAGGTACCACTATCTCACACACAGTCAGCTGAGGTACCACTGTACTCACACACAGTAAGATGAGGTACCATTGTCTCACACACAGTATGCTGAGGTTTCTGTTCACGAACAGTAAGCTGAGGACCACTGTCCACACACAGTAAGCCGAGGTAGCCACTGTCTCACACACAGAGAGCTAAGGAACCACTGGCTAACACAAGTAAGTTGATGTTCCACTGTCACACAACCTGTTAGATGATGTACCACTGTCACACACACATAAGCTGAGGTACACGTCTCACACACGTAAGCTGAGGTATCACTGTCTCACACACGTAAGCTGAGGTATCACTATCTCTACACTCTGTAAGCTAAGGTACAACTGTCTCACAAGTAAGCTGAGGTACCACTGTCTCACACATAGTAAGATGAGGTACCACTGTCTAACACACAGTAAGCTGAAGTACCACTGTCTCACACACACAATAACTGAGGTGTCGCTGTCAAGCAGTAAGCTGAGTTCCACTATCTCTCAAACAGTAAGCTGAGTACCCTATCTGGCACACAGTAAGCTTAGGTACAACTGTCACTCACACAGTAAGCTGAAGTACCACTGTCTCCACACAGTAAGCTAAGTTCCACTGTCACACACAGGAAGCTGAGGACCACTGTCTCACTCACAGTAAGCTGATGTTCCACTGTCACACAACCAGTTAGATGAGGTTACCACTGTCACACACACAGTAAGCTGAGGTACCACGGTCTCAAACACAGTAAGCTGAGGTATCCACTGTCTCACCCGTAAGCTGAGGTATCACTGTATCTCCTTCTAAATCTGAGGTACCAATGTCACACACAGTAAGCTGAGGTACCACTGTCTCACTCACAGTAAGCTGAGGTATCACTGTATCTCCTTCTGAAAGCTGAGGTACCACTGTCACACACAGTAAGCTAAGGTACCACTGTCACAAACACAGTAAGCTTAGGTACCACTGTTTCACACACAGTAAGCTGAGGTACGACTATCTCACACACAGTCAGCTGAGGTATCACTCACGCACACAGTAAGCTGATTTACCACTGTCTCACACATAGTAAGCTGAGGTACCACTATCTCACACACAGTTAGCTGAGGTACCACTGTCACACACACAGTAAGATGAGGTACCACTGTCCCACACACAGAAAGCTAAGGAACCACTGGCTAACACACAGTAAGTTGATGTTCCACTGTCACACAACCAGTTAGATGAGGTACCACTGTCTCACACACAGTAAGCTGAGGTATCACTGTCTCACACACAGTAAGCTGAGGTACCACTATCTCACACACAGTCAGCTGAGGTACCACTGTCACACACACAGTAAGATGAGGTACCATTGTCTCACACACAGTATGCTGAGGTTTCTGTGTCACGCAAGCAGTAAGCTGAGGTACCACTGTCCCACACACAGTAAGCTGAGGTACCACTGTCTCACACACAGAAAGCTAAGGAACCACTGGCTAACACACAGTAAGTTGATGTTCCACTGTCACACAACCAGTTAGATGAGGTACCACTGTCACACACACACTAAGCTGAGGTACCACGGTCTCACACACAGTAAGCTGAGGTATCACTGTCTCACACACAGTAAGCTGAGGTATCACTATCTCACACTCTGTAAGCTAAGGTACAACTGTCTCACACACAGTTAGCTGAGGTACCACTGTCTCACACATAGTAAGATGAGGTACCATTGTCTCACACACAGTAAGCTGAGGTTCCAGTGTCACACAAGCAGTAACCTGAGGTACCCCTGTCCCACACACAGTAAGCCGAGGTACCACTGTCTCACACACAGTAAGCTGAAGTTCCAGTGTCTCACACACAGTACGCTGATGTATTACTGTCTTACACACAGTAAGCTTAGGTACCACTATACCTAAATTGTAGACATCTCTAGAGAATACTAGGAGGTCTGCCCCTCTAGTATTCAGCCTTTTTTTTTTTTGTAACAAGTAGTCAGTATTCTGGTCTAGTTATCCTTTAAAATGTATTATATTTTTTTAATTGCGCTTCATAATTTATTTTGATAAGATACTAAGTAAAGAAATAAAAATTGAGAAATTTATTCAGAAAGTTGTCTAGGTGGACAAAATCAAAGTAAACTATTTGACATAAATTAGCATATTAGCTCCTACACTTCTCTTGTAAAACAAAGAAAATTTGTACAGTATTATAGTGCAGAAGGCACATTGCATATCTTTATGGCTCCTAAGTACACCGTCGGGTAAGCTGTCAGCAATTATAAAAATAATACAAGTCTTTACAAGTGAGTGTGTGAGACTGTGTGTATGTGATCCAAGTTGTTCGTTATGTCTCATTAAGACTCAACTCGACTTAAACAGTGACTGACTAAACGTCCTCAAATAAACTATCATCCTGACCAACCAGGCATTCCAAATAGCTTGCTTGAACAATGAGACGAATGATTCGCCGAACAACAATAATGTTACAAGCAGCAGCACAGCATCAGGAACAAGGAGACAAAATAATGACCCTAACTGGGGACCATCAGCAGTTTCTTTCTAAAGGCATAAAACTCCCTTAATACTGAATCTAAGTTCAGCATAACCAAATCTCCGACTATGAGAGTGCGCAGATGTCAGATAACGTAGGTCAGAAGCAACCTGAGTAAAACGTCAAAAATCACTAAGTCTGAACTATGCTCTGTGAACAGAGTTACAAGAAGTATGTTTTGTCTCACCACTGAAATCATACTCTACCAGAGTCTAAATAATGAAAAAACAACCAAAGACGAGAGAGATCTCTGGAGAGAGAGACCAGCAGAGAGAGCGATGAAGGGAGGACAGTCTCCAGTCTCAGGTGCGATCACATGACTCTCCCTGGGACTCCAGCACGGAGAAGGCAGTTAAACAAGAGAGTGGTAGTTAACAAGGTAGTTTGCCAAGGCGGACAGACACTCACAACTCTCGGACAGTGAGCACCGTGAAGTGTAAACGTTACATCCCACTTAATATTATAGCTAAGACAACTAATAATATAAAACATGATATTTCCAATTTAGATAATATTGAAAATAATAACAACATAAAGTTATACATATGTATATATATATATATATATATATATATATATATATATATATATATATATATATATATATATATATGTATATATATATATATATATATATATATATATATATATATATATATATATATATATATATATATATATATATATATATATATATATGTCGTGCCGATTAGGTAAAATGGTCAATTAGCAAGAACTCATCTAAAATTAAGTCCTTTCTAAAATTTTCTCTTATACCTTTAAAGATATATTTTTTCATTTATGTTAATATAAGAATTTATAATTTTGTACCAAGAGAAACTTTGAAAACCTACCTAACCTTATTACAACAAGCTCAATTTAATTTAGCCTAACCCAACTAAATATATTTTAGATACGTTAACATTAATTTAAAAATAAACAAACACAATGAAATATATTTTTTCGTTATGTTCAGAATGATTTTGGCAAAATTATTGCATACACAAATTTTCACTTGTCTTATATGGCAAGGTGAGCGTTGCTATTTAAGCAAAAATCGCAAGTTTTACCTAATCGGCACGACATATATATATATATTTTTTTTTTTTTTTTCCCAAAAAGTCGGCCGTCTCCCACCGAGGCAGGGTGACCCAAAGAAGAAAATCCCAAAAGAAAATAATTTCATCATCATTCAACACTTTCACCACATTCATACATAATCACTGTCTTTGCAGAGGAGCTCAGATACGACAGCTGAGAAAAGTCCCTCCCAGCTGTCACTATCTCAGACCCCTCCTTTAAAGACAAAATGTTACCCTGCTCACACTCCAACAGATCGTCATGTCCCAAAAACCATTCGTCTCCATTCACTCCTATCTAACACGCTCACACATGCTTGCTGGAAGTCCAAGCCCCTCGCCCACAAAACCTCCTTTACCCTTCCCTCCAACCTTTTCTAGGACGACCCCTACCCCGCCTTCCTTCCCCTACAGATTTATACGTTCTCCAAGTCATTCTACTTTGATCCATTCTCTCTAAATTACCAAACCACCTCAACAACCCCTCTTCAGCCCTCTGACAAATACTTTTAGTAACTCCACACATTCTCCTAATTATATATATATATATATATATATATATATATATATATATATATATATATATATATATATATATATATATATATATATATATATATATATATATATATATATATATATATATATTTATTAACACATCGGCCGATTCCCACCAAGGCAGGGTGGCCCGTAAAAGAAAAACTTTCATCATCATTCACTCCATCACTGTATTGCCAGAGGGGTGCTTTACACTACAGTTATAAACTGCAACATTAACACCCCTCCTTCAGAGTGCCGGCACTGTACTTCTCATCTCCAGGACTCAAGTCCGGCCTGCCGGTTTCCCTGAATCCCTTCATAAATGTTACTTTGCTCACACTCCAACAGCACGTCAAGTATTAAAAACCATTTGTCTCCATTCACTCCTATCAAATACGCTCACACATGCTTGCTGGAAGTCCAAGCCCCTCGCACACAAAACTTCCTTTACCCCCTCCCTCCAACCTTTCCTAGGCCGACCCCTACCCCGCCTTCCCTCCACTACAGATTTATACACTCTCGAAGTTATTCTGTCTCGTTCCATTCTCTCTACATATCCGAACCACCTCAACAACCCCTCCTCAGCTCTCTGGATAATAGTTTTGGTAATCCCGCACCTCCTAATTTCCAAACTCCGAATTTTCTGCATTATATTCACACCACACATTGACCTCAGACATGACATCTCCACTGCCTCCAGCCTTCTCCTCGTTGCAACATTCATCACCCATGCTTCACAACCATATAAGAGTGTTGGTATAACTATACTCTCATACATTCCCTTCTTTACTTCCATGGACAAAGTTCTTTGTCTCCACAGACTCCGAAGTGCTCCACTCACCCTTTTTCCCTCATCAATTCTATGATTCACCTCATCCTTCATAGACCCATCTGCTGACATGTCCACTCCCAAATATCTGAATACATTCACCTCCTCCATACTCTCTCCCTCCAATCTGATATCCATCTTTTGTCACCTAATCTTTTTTTTACCCTCATCACCTTACTCTTTCCTATATTCACTTTCAATTTTCTTCTTTTACAAACCCTACCAAATTCATCCACCAACCTCTGCAACTTCTCTTCAGAATCTCCCAAAAGCACAGTGTCATCAGCAAAAAGCAACTGTGACAACTCGTACTTTGTATTTAATTCTTTTCCTTTTAACCCCACACCTCTTACCAAGACCCTCGCATTCACTTCTCTTACAACCCCATCTATAAATATATTGAACAACCACGGTGACATCACACATCCTTGTCTAAGGCCCACTTTTACTGGGAAATAGTCCCCTTCCCTCCTACACACTCTAACTTGAGCCTCAATATCCTCATAAAAACTCTTCACTGCTTTCAGTAACTTACCTCCTATTCCATACACCTGCAACATCTGCCACATTGCCCCCCTATCCACCCTATCATACGCCTTTTCTAAATCCATAAATGCCACAAAAATCTCTTTACCCTTATCCAAATACTGTTCACCTATATGTTTCACTGTAAACACTTGGTCTACACACCCCCTACCTTTCCTAAAGCCACCTTGTTCATCTGCTATCCTGCTTTCTGTCTTACTCTTAATTCTTTCAATAATAACTCTACCATACACTTTACCAGGTACACTGAACAGACTTATTCCCCTATAATTTTTGCACTCTCTTTTGTCCCCTTTGCCTTTATACAAAGGAACAATACACGCTCTCTGCCAATCCCTAGGTATCTTACCCTCTTCCATACATTTATTAAATAATAGCACTAACCACTCCAAAACTATATCCCCACATGCTTTTAACATTTCTATCTTTATCCCATCAATCCCAGCTGCCTTACCCCCTTTCATTCGACCCACTGCCTCACGATCTTCCCCAACACTCACAACTGGCTCTTCCACACTCCTCCTTGCCCTATACACGAAATCACAGCTTCTCTGTCTTCATCAACATTTAACAACTCCTCAAAATATTCCCTCCATCTTCCCGATACCTCTAACTCTCCATTTAATAACTCTCCTCTCCTATTTTTAACTGTCAAATCCATTTGTTCCCTAGGCTTCCTCAACTTATTAATCTCACTCCAAAACTTTTTCTTATTTTCAACAAAATTTCTTGATAACATCTCACCCACTCTCTCATTTGCTCTCTTTTTACATTGCTTCACCACTCTCTTAACCTCTCTTTTTCTCTCCTTATACTCTTCCCTCCTTGCATCACTTCTACTTTGTAAAAACCTCTCATATGCTAACTTTTTCTCCCTTACTACTCTCTTTACATCATCATTCCACCAATCGCTCTTCTTCCCTCCCGCACCCACTTTCCTGTAACCACAAACTTCTGCTGAAAACTCTAACACTACATTCTTTAACCTACCCCATACATCTTCGACCCCATTGTCTACACTCTCACTAGCCCATCTATCCTCCAATAGTTGTTTATATCTTACCCTAACTGCCTCCTCTTTTAGTTTATAAACCTTCACCTCTCTCTTACTTACTGCTTCTATTTTCCTTGTATCCCATCTACCTTTTACTCCCACTGTAGCGATAACTAAAACGTGATCTGATATATCTGTGGCCCCTCTATAAACATGTACATCCTGAAGTCTACTCAACAGTCTTTTATCTACCAATACATAGTCCAACAAACTACTGTCATTACGCCCTACATCATATCTTGTATACTTATTTATCCTCTTTTTCTTAAAATATGTATTACCTATAACTAAACCCCTTTCTATACAAAGTTCAATCAAAGGGCTCCCATTATCATTTACACTGCACCCCAAACTTACCTACCACACCTCTCTACATGTTTCTCCTACTTTAGCATTTGGGTCCCCTACCACAATTACTCTCTCACTTGGTTCAAAAGATATTATACATTCGCTTAACATCTCCCAAAATCTCTCTCTCTCCTCTACACACCTCTCTTCTCCAGGTGCATACACGCTTATTATGACCCACTTTTCGCATCCGACCCTTATTTTAATCCACATAATCCTTGAATTTACACATTTATATTCCCTCTTCTCCTTCCATAACTGATCCTTCAACATTATTGCTACCTTCCTTAGCTCTAACTCTCTCAGATACTCCTGACTTAATCCCATTTATTTCTCCTCACTGAAACTCGCCTACCCCTTCAGCTTTGTTTCCTTAGGTCCAGGACATCCAACTTCTTTTTATTCATAACATCAGCAATCATCTCTTTCTTATCATCCACACTACATCCACGCACATTCAAACAACCCAGTTTTAAAATTTTTTCTTCTCTTTTTAGTAAATGTGTACAGGAGAAGGGTTACTAGTATTGCTCCCGGCATTTTAGTCGCCTCATGACACGCATGGCTTACGGAGGAAAGATTATTTTCCACTTCAATATCGACAATAGAGAAAATATAAAGAACAAGAGCTATTAAGAAAAGAAGAAAACCTAGATGTGTAAGTATATATATGCATGTGCATGCCTGTGTAGTGTGACCTAAATTGTAAGTATAATATATATATATATATATATATATATATATATATATATATATATATATATATATATATATATATATATATATATATATATATTGATGATGTTTATGAATGAAAAGAAGTGGATGCCCTAACTAAGCGAAACAAAGCTGAAGGGGTAGGGGCGAGTCAGTGGGGAAGAAATAAATGGGTTTAAAGTCAGAGTATCTGGAGGATTAGAGCAGGAAGGAGTAGCAATAATGTTGAAGGACCAATTATGGAAGGAAAAGGGGAGGAATATAAATGTGTAAATTCAAGGGTCGGATGCGAAGTGGGTTATAATAAGCGTGTAGCACCTGGAGAAAAGAATGTAGAGGAGAGAGAAAATTTTGGGAGATGTTAAGCGAATGTATAGAACTCTTGAACCAGAGTGAAAGTAATTGTAGTAGGGGACCAAATACTAAAGTAGGAGAACATGTAGAAGGTGTGTGGAGGTAGTTTGGGCGCCAGTAAATGAAAATGGGAGCCCTTTGATTGAACTTTGTATAGAAAGGGGTTTAGTAAAAGGTAATCATAATTTAAGAAAAGAGGATAAATAACTCAAAGATATGATGTAGAGCGTAATGACAGTAGTTGTTGGACTATGTATTGGTAGATAAAAGTCTGTTCAGTAGACTTCAGGATGTACATGTTTATAGAGGGCCACAGATATATCAGATCACTTTAGTTGTAGCTAAAGTGGGAGTAAAGGTAGATGGGATACAGAAAATAGAAGCAGTAAGTAAGAGAGATGAAGGTTTATAAACTAAAGGAGCAGTAGTAGATATAAACAACTATTGAGATGAATGGGCTAGTGAGGTGTAGGCAATAGGGTTGAAGATGTATGGAGTAGGTAAAGAATGTAGTGTTAGAGTTTTCAGCAGAAGTTTGTGGTTACAGAAATGAGTGCAGGGAAGAAACGATTGGTGGAATGATGATGTAAAGAGAGTAGAAGAGAAAAAGTATGAGAGAGGTTACAAAGTAGAAGTGATGCAAAGGAAAGTATATGAAGAAAAGAGAGGTTGAAGAGAGGGCAAACAATGTAAAGAGAGCAAATGAAGAATAATGAGATCTTATCAACAAATTTTGTTGAAATAAGAAAAAGTTTTGAGTGAGATTAATAAGTTGAGAAGCCTAGGAACAAATTGATTTGACAGTTAAAAATAGGAGAGGAGAGTTATTAAATGGAGAGTTAGAGGTATCAGAAGATGGAGGGATATTTTGAGGAGTTGTTAAATGTTGATGAAGACAGGAAGCTGTGATTTCGTGTAGGGCAGGAAGAATAATATCTTGTAGGGTGCGGAAGAGCCAGTTGTGAGTGTGGGGAAAGTTCGTGAGGCAGTGGAGCTAGAGTGAAAGGAGGTAGGCAGCTAAACGTGATGGGATAGGTAGAAATGTTAAAAGCAGGCGGAGATATAGTTTTGGAGGGGTTGGTGATATTATTTAATACATGTATGGAAGAGGATAAGGTACCTAGGGACTGGCAGAGAGGGGTGTATTGTTCCTTTGTATAAGGCAAAGGGGACAAAAGAGAAAGTGCAAGTTATAGGGAATAAGTCTGTTGAAATATACCAGGTAAAGTGTATGGTAGAGTTTTTATTGAAGAATTAAGAGTAAGACGGAGGCAAATAGCAGATGAACAAGGTGGCTTAAGGAAAGGTAGGGTGTGTAACCAAGTTGCAGTAAAACATACAGGTGAACAGTATTTAGATAAGGGTAAAGAGTTTGTGGCATTTATGGATTTGGAAAAGGCGATGATAGGGTGGATAGAGGGGGAATGTGGCAGATGTTGCAGGTATGGAATAGGGTATGTTACTGAAAGCGCTTAGAGCTTTTATGAGGATAGTGAGGCTCAGGTTAGAGTGTGTAGGAGAGAGGGAGATTATTTCCTGGTAAAGTAGGCCTTAGACAGGATGTGTGATGTCATCGTGGTTGTTCAATATATTTATAGATGGGGTTGTAAGAGAAGTGAATGCGAGGGTCTTGGCAAGAGGTGTGGGTTAAAAGACAAAGAATCAAATACAAAGTGGGAGTTGTCACAGTTGCTTTTTGCTGATGACACTGTGCTTTTGGACGATTCTGAAGAGAAGTTGCAGAGGTTGGTGGATGAATTTGGTAAGGTATGTAAAAGAAGAAAATTGAAAGTGAATATAGGAAAGAGTAAGGTGATGAGGATAACAAAAAGATTAGGTGACGAAAGATTGGATATCAGATTGGAGGGAGAGAGTATGGAGGAGGTGAATGTATTCAGATATCTGGGAGTGGACATGTCAGCAGATGGGTCTATGGAGGATGAGGTGAATCATAGAATTGATGAGGGAAAAGGGTGAGTGGTGCACTTCGAGTCTGTGGAGACAAAGAACTTTGTCCATGGAAGTTAAGAGGGAATGTATGAGAGTATAGTTATACCAACACTCTTATATGGGTGTGAAGCATGGGTGATGAATGTCCAATGAGGAGAAGGCTTGAGGCAGTGGAGATGTCATGTCTGAGGTCAATGTGTGGTGTGAATATAATGCAGAGAATTCGAGTTTGGAAATTAGTACTCCTTTCATTTGACAGTAAGAATACATAACAATAGAAAGACTTATCTTTTAACAGCTCGAATTCCCGCAGTCTCTTCCTGAAATCGCCCTCGACGTTGCTGCAGTCGTGTCCACAGTAGCTGAAGATAATTAGTAACATTTTGTATGTTGACCTTAACGAAGGTATTCCAGTATGTAAATTTTATCTGGAATGTGATAGGTTATTCACGTGGGTTTTGGTGATGGCATTCTCATGACGACCTCTAAGGTGGGAATTATTCATACTGATATTGGCCTAAACACTGCAGTGATTTAAAGGGGCAAATGAAAAGGGAATAAGACCTACACAGAGTCCTGTGTCGTTGGAGCGACATGAGGCCATTATCGATGTCTTGATCAAAGAATATTGAACGTAGTCAATCGGGGTCGTTGCACCATAGTGTTCTTTTACTCGCAACATCGGGAACTTCACCATCACTCAACACCATTACTTGTTCATGAGTTTCGTGGAATTATCCACATTATGGAGAATGTTGTAACACTGTAGTTTTACTTTAGTTCTCCTAATGTTTACACTCGAGAAAGGTACACAGAGATGCTAATAAACACTATATACACTCTGATTAGTTCTACCGCGAATTTAAGGGAAAACTAGTCAACTTTCCTAGTTTTCCTGAGATTGTCTGATCAAGAGTCTATGAATGCGCAGCCACTGGTTCTCTGTTCAGCGGGAGGAACTACGCACTTGCGATGTTCTTCGGGACATTCGATCCTTGTAGCAGTCTGACGCTCTTGAGCGCCGCAGGTCCACGCCCCACAAAGGAAACGCTGACGTCAGCTTTATAGACATTCACTGCTCGCTTTTGCAACAGAACTCATTCTAGAATCCCTGTTTCTTGGTATTCTAGGTGAGTTTAGTGAGCAGTAATATCCCTAGCTTGTTTATCAAGTAGGAGGCAATTTCTTACGCATTTTTAATACTATGGGGAAATAGCAGTTTCCCTAGGTTTCCACTGGTATGTACTAGTGGCCAGATATTCTGGTAAAGAGAGCGTCTCTTGTAATGCCTCGCTCAGCATATGGTTTTGATAACTGTTGTGGGAGGGAGAAAAGCAAGACGGTTCTTAAGCCTTTCTGAGAGGGCTAGCCCTGTCTGAAAGGGCTTCCCACTTTGCAGAGGGTCATTAGCCCCCCTATATCAACTGTAGATTTTTCTCCATATAATGCGTCCAGGGACTGGGCCTTATTGGGTCTTACAAGAGAATGTAGTTTAAGGGATTTCAATCTTTCTTCGTATGAAAGATTTTTTAATGCAAAGGATTAACTTTTTCATTCTTCTCTGTATGTTTTCTAACGAATTTATATCCTTTCTGTAATATGGAGACCAGAACTGAGCTGCATAATCTAGGTGACGTCTTACTAATGATGTGTAGAGTTTTAGTATAACCTCTGGATTCCTGCTGCTTATAGTTCGTTATATAAATCACTGTAATCTGTTTGCCTTATTACGTACACTTAGGTATTTGCTATGCTGTTTTAGCTTGAGGTTCTTGCTTACCATAACTCCCAAGACTCTTTCGCATTCTGTAAGTCTAAGTTCTAAATTATTTAGTTTATAAGTGCTAAGGTTACTTACATTTCCGAGCATCAGGACTTTACATTTGTCTATATTGAACTGCGTCTGCCACTTTTCAGACCATGCCATGAGTTTGTCTAAATCCTCCTGAAGTACGGTGGCATCTTCCTCTGAATCAATTTTCCGGACTATTTTAGTATCGTCAGCGAATTTGCTTATATCACTTGCTCTTCCCTCGTCAAGGTTATTAATGTATATTATGAACAACAGTGGACCTAAAACTGATCCTTGTGGAACGCCACTTGAGACTCATTCCCACTCATATTTCACCCATTTATGCAGACTCTGCTTGCTGTTGGTGAGCCATGACTCGATCCATGACAAGACTTTTCTTTCAATAATATGAGCTGCCACTTTCTTAAAAGATGTTTGTGTGTTACTCTACTAAAATCAAAACGAATAATATAGTATTCCTTATCACGATCAATTGCCTAAAACGTTTTACTGAAGAAAGTCAGTAAATTAGTCAGGCAGGAACGGCTCCTCGTGAATCCATGCTGAGTATCAAAGAGCAAATTATGCCTTTCAAGATAGCTTCTTATAATATTAGCTATAATTTATTATAGTAAGTTGCCTACAATTGAGATAAGGCTTATTATGCAGTAATTTGACTATAATGACTTATACTCTGCTTTAAAAATAGGAATTGCAATAGTTATTTTCTACATATCAGACACTATACCTGTTTGATTAAAAATATTAGTTAATGGTTCACAAAGTTCAATTTTGCATTCCTTAAAATCCATTGGAAAAAGTTCACCATAGCTTGGGGATTTATTTTGCTTTAATTAGTCTACCTGTTTGATTACCATATCCCTAGTAACTGTGATATTTCATAATTTATTTTCCTCAGGCGCTCTTTAAAAATAAATTACTGGGATATCGTTAGTGTCTTGTGTAATAACCGAGAGGAAATAAAATCTGTATACCTGGAAAAAGTCTTTTGTGTTTGCTTTCGAATCATTTGCCACTAATTTCATAATCCTGTTTAGTTTTTCTTACACCTTCTTTAAACTTCCTCTTAATGTGAGAATTTTAATGAATTAGATGGTCCTCACCTCTTTCGATACTCCGGTAAATACCCCTTTTCTGCACTAAAAGATGTTTGAGCCTATTGTTCATGCATTCGGATGAACAATATGCTCTAGTATCTCATTTCTCTAAACGTAATAAATGTTCTATTGGCAGCCAGTATATTGTTTAGAAAACTGTAATATTGAGAGTTCTCTTCGTTATCCCAGAACACAGACGACAAGTGTTTCCTAAGCCCATTGTAATTTGCTAAGAGAAAGTGTAGGACAGTTAATGAATTATCCCTACTATCATACTTCCATTCAGTACTAAAAGTAATCGATTTATAGTTGTTCGTGCCAAGTTTCTCTGTAATCTCTCGGTTATTAACAAGGGTATCCTTGTTAGCCAGAACTAAATCAAGCAGGTTATTTCCCCTCATTGTTTCTGTCAAAACTGATCCAAAAAAATCACATTCCTGAACTACTTCCAGGAAGTCGTTTGACTCAAGAGTCCCAGTCATGAAATTCCAATCAATTTAACTAAAGTTAAAGTCTCCTAGAATTACTACTTTATCGTCCCTTGTGGCCTTAAGAATTTTTTTCCCAATGTACTCTCCCTTGGTCCCTATCCAAGTTTAGGGGACGGTAAATCACACCCAAAATTATTTTCATACCTTTCTGAAAATTCTACATACACAGACTCTGAGTGTGATATTTCAGGCTTTATTCCCGCTTTTGCGCAGCAGTTTAAGTGTTCTCTGATAAGCAGTGGCACCCCACCTCCCTTCCCGTTACTTCTATCAGTGTGGAATAACTTAAAACCCTGAAAACGACTTTCAACTGGCATGTCCCGAGTCTTCATATTAAACCACGTGTTAGCTATGGTAAACATGCCAATGTTACCTGCACTTACAACCAATCTCAACTCGTCAATTTGCTTCTTGCACTACGACTCTCTGTATAATATATATTTAGAAAGCCTCTTTTTCTCTTTTCCATCCTTGCTCATTTCTGGTTCTACACTATCTCTATTACTGTCTTCATCGCCTAATGCCACTGGCTTTCCAATATTCATTGATAACTTTACCTCATTCTGCATTTAACTGGTTTTCTTATGCAAAATCTGTTTTTGAACCTCGCCATTATCAAGGAAATAGTTTATTCTCCTATTCTGAGTGTTTCTACTGTCCTCAAGAACCTCTTATATGGACTTCTATCAACAACCTCCGACGTGGAATTCTATCAGAAGATTTACTGATGTACATAAGCACAATATCATATTCATTACCGTGATCTATCTCATCCAATACCTTTGTGAAAAAAGTTAGTAAATTCGTAAGGCAGGAACGCCCCTTTGTAAAACCGTGCTGAGATTCAGTAATCAATTTATATCTTTCAAGGTTGCTTCGAGTAGCCTCGGCAATTATTGATTCAATCAATTTTCTCACAAAGGAGGTTTCGCTTATTGGTCTATATTTCAAAGCTAAGGACTTGTCACCTGCTTTGTAGATAGGTATCACATTTACCATTTTCCATTTATCTGACACTATACCAATTTGTAGTGATAAGATGAAAGTACTAGTACTACCCAAAAGTTTATTTTATAACCCTTGTAAACAGTTCATCAGGGCCCGGGAATCAGCTAGGTTTTAGTTTATCTATTTGTGGACCAATATGGCCAGAATTTTCAATTATCTTATGTAGGATTAATATGGCAGTCATATAATTCTAGATAAAATAAAATGACTTAAATATGCTCAGGTTAACAATGAAATAATAATATATTCTTTCTTAATTTTATGTTTAAGTGAAGATGAGTAAGCTGCTGTGGATGCTGGTGGTAGTGGGTGCCAGGAGTGTGGTAATGATGGTGGCAGCAGATGGCACCACTGCTAATGCTAATTTTCCTGAGCTCTTATGGGTAGGACTTGGCTTCCAAAACCGAAATTGTCGTGAACTCCAAGAGCATGGTCACAAGACCAGTGGAGTATACACTATCTATCCACATGACTGCTGCCCCAAACGTCATATCCGTGTCTACTGTGATATGGACACTAATGGAGGAGGATGGACTGTTATCCAGCGTCGCGAAGATATTCTCCCAAAGGAAGACTTTTACCGCACCTGGATGGAGTATGCTTTAGGCTTCGGCAATCTCTCCGGCGAGTTCTGGCTTGGCCTTGAACATATCCATGCCCTCACTGATCAAACTCTCAACCAGATACGATTTGAATTAACGGATTTCGACAATAGCACCCGGTGGGCGCAGTACCAATTCTTTTATGTCCATGACAGGAGCTCCTTATTCAAGGCAGAAGTTAATGGTTACACTGGAGATGCTGGTGATGGCTTCAATAACGTCAACGATCTGAAGTTCTCTGCGAAGAATTACGATCTAGACATTTCTCCAGATAACTGTGCTGTAAGGTATATATATTAAACCCATTTACACTTATTTGTTAGTGATTTAAATATTAACATTATCAGTAATTAGAAACTGCTTGAACAGATACTGCAAATGGAAAAAAATATAAATAAGTTTAGTTTCATTTAAGAATATTTTTGTTCAGCAACAACAAAACACTAAATTGTATAGACTATAATTTCAAAAACAGGTTTTGCATGAAAGCCTTTTTTAAATCTAGAGAAAGAAATACACAAAATCATATAAATACTTCACCTTGAAGAATTCAGCTCAGAAGAACCTTAATCAAATTTATCGTCAAAAACAATACAGAACAATTTAAAAAATATTGATGTATTACCTGAGTCTTACTCCAATAGTAATTCAAGTCTTATTATAAGAAGAATGCAGCTGTGTTGAAAGTTTGAAGCCAATCAGGAGAAGCTTTCTCAAGCCACTACATGGAAAAAAATCTAGAATTCTTTATAACATAATATTTGCAAATGGGTACCTATCCACTCCAATAGTTCCAAGAACTTTCCACTACTTATAGATTTCCATTAATGAATGAGGAGTTCTCATGTTTCAAATAAAAACAAATTAGTTCAAGAAAAGACCATTCAAATTTTTGTGTTTTTCTCACATATGGGTTGCAGCAAATTTCTAGGTTAGGTTAGGTTATGGTAGCTTGTCCTCTATGCATAAAAAAAACAATTATAACTTACCACACCTGAAAAAAATATATAAATATAAGATAAAGGTGATAAAAATTGTGCAGTACTAAGAGGAAACAACACTAACCAAGAACAGCAGAAGTAATAAAGTAAGATTCTCACTGTTTAAGGAACTTTTATCAGTCACCCATTTGACTGCCTTGGCAACAGTGAAATGATGTCTTCATGAGTGTTATAGTAGAATTATGAAAGTTCTCTTGGGCATCATTGAGAATAGGTTGGACAAATATGTTTGTTATTTAAAGCAAAATTATGATGCACCATTTCGAAATTTAAAGTATCAAAATTGCATGTATACACTTTATTAACAATAATAACCAACTTCTAAGTAGGATACACGAGTGTTTTAATTTTGAAGGTCATCAGAAGAGGCTTTCCAAAGTCATCGCTTTAAAGCCAATTTCAGGAATGATTTAAATATAATTGAGCAGAAGTCAGATTCACTTGCCTCTGTTTATAATTTACTAGAGTATAAAATTTGAAGCTGATCGGCTAAGATGTTCTGAAAGTATAAATGAAAGTCTTTGAGGAAGTTAGTGGAAGACTAGAACACTGTGCTTAACCAACTTTGGTATAAATAGTACAAGTCGAATATGATATATTTAAAAAAAATGCTTGAGCACCTACACAGCTTTAATTAATTAAAAATACTTTCAATTAATATAAAGGACCCCAATGGAAATAAGTCACTCTGACTTTTTGGGTTATCCTAGGTTCTCTACACATATGCTGCTATGTATGATAATCTATGTAAATGCATTTGTGTATACCTGAATAAACTTACTTACTTACTTACTGGCCTTTACGTTTGAACCCGATCGGAAGAACATCCATTAATTATTAAATGAAAAATTAATTTATTTAATAATTTGACAGAAAATTTTGACAGCCTAAACTGAATTCCATGATTTCTTTCAATAATGCCCACCAACAGTCAATGTTTGAAGAATATCAGAAAGAACATTTTATGTTAATTGCTCTGAATACAACAATTCTAAAGTATTTAAAAGAATGTCAGTAAAATTTCAAATTTGCACATACTCAAGCTTAACTTATGAGGCATCATCATTCCTGTCAAATCCATCAGCATAAATATTTTGAAACTAATCAAAAGAGGCCTTGTTTAGTTAATGAATGGATATCAAATCCACGGTTAATAAAACAGATTATTTGATATCATTGCAGCTCAATAACAACACAAATCTTCATCTAAAAGCACCAATGTTTCAGTATTGAAGCCACTCAGAAACACGTTCTCCTGTTATCACAGATTGTGTCAGATGCAAATATTTCCAATTATTTTAATATATTGACAAGTTTTTTTAATCTACATGATAAAAATCTTACTGAGTAATATCTTAAAATCCAGAAGCTATTAAATAATGGTACCTTTCTAACGAGGTATACTTAACTTCATTTTACATAATTTAATGGGATAAAATATACACTATTTTAAAAATAAAAGTGTCATCAAACTGCTGCCAACACATTCCAGTAACAATCACAACTTTCTTCTGAATGTTTGAAGCCAATCAGAAGAGTCATTCTTAAGTTATTGCATGCAAATTAAATTTCATGAATGTGCAATGTAACTTTGATCACAGTGTTAATAGTTGCATGAACCCTTCCCCCTGTACAGTAAACTAGCATTGAAAAGTTGAACACGATCTGACGTAACGTTAAGCTACAAATAACAGTATGGAGGAAGAAAAAATCAGTGAAGCACCAGGTAACAATATTAAGCATCCCACAAGGTGTACCACCTTGTGGGATGCTTATATTGTTACCTGGTCAATAAAATCGTGAAATTCTGATAGTTAGGAAAATGCCAGTTTTCAATATTTCTCAATGTTATGTCAGTTATATTATATTTCAGACTCTCCACAATTCTATAAGAAAACAATTGTAATTTCTTAAGCAACTGAAATTTGCATGCCTTCTATTGCAGCCCATCCTAACAAAAGAATCAATGTAACTAATTGCATTTCATTATTTTTATTCCAGTTTTCTTGGTGCTTGGTGGTATGGAAAATGTCATTCATCCAACCTGAATGGTAAATACCATAATGGTGCGCATGAATCTTATGCTGATGGTGTCAACTGGGAACCTTTCCGTGGCCAACACTACTCCCTCAAGAGGACAGAGATGAAAATCAGACCAGCGTACTGAAACCTAACTCACTACAGCAAACCCGGTTATTGCTGAGACCTAACTAACTGCAGCAAACCCGGGTTATTACACACAATACTTAGGATCATTTCTTTCTGGAAATTGTTGTTTGAGTTATATTTGAAACAAGGTTACATGTAGAATAGTTTTCATAATTCCCGGTTTACAATCTTGAAAATAGTCTAGAAATAAAAAGTTGTAATTTTTAAAAGCAGTAAGTTCAAATGAACGTGTGCACAATACACCCGTTGGAAACACACTATATTTTGGAGTCTACTAATTAAGTCAATGCAAACGTCCTTATATTTATATATCTACAAAATACATGTGATATAAAGTGAAGAAAAATCTACAGAGAGATATCCAATGAATGAGATAACTTATGGGAATTAATGGGAAAGTATATGAAGTGTTTATACCCAGTCCTGTAAGGTGTTACTTATAATTGGTTCACTCTCAAGTATAACTTTCATTGCCTTGATCTCGACACTTCCCACACCGCTGATGGACTGATACGATTAATATTGGGATCGCAAATATTCTGATGTGTTAATAACACTAAGCAACAATGAATTTGTAATCGAAGGACCATAAAAGATAATTCTATTGGCTCTCACTGTAGTCATTTAAAGTCCTATTATACAATTAACAGAGAATAATAACATTCCTTAATTAAAGGTTAAAAGATTTACAGAATGAAAGTTTATATTAAAGAACACCATCTTCACTGGACTTACCTGATATACAGGCGATGTTTTGCCTAGATAAAACAAAACTCCCAGGTTTCTTCTCCATTATTTAAATCCCATCAAGGCATTGCAGCTTCAGATGAAATATAATGAAAATGAGTTTGGTACTTTCCTGGGAGAATGAAATCCACTTCTCTCTAGTTTTAGCTGGTGAATCCTCATGGTTGCTTGTAATAATAATAATAATAATAACAATAATAATAATAATAATAATAATAATAATAATAATAATAATAATAATAATAATAATAATAATAATAATAAAAAGTGAAACTCAGCTTTCCTTTGAGTCGTAATATTAGTATTCATAACATTTTAACATTAAACAGTGTGGGAAGCTTTTTCGGGGCAATTAAAATCCCGATGAAGGATGAGAACAGGTACGCGACTTAAAAGCGTCTTGATGCTGCCAAGCCTTGCTACCTGGAGAGGGGACGCCGCTGTGTCCAAATCCTCGCTCAAGGCTGTGAATAATTTCAAGTAACCTATATATTTTCATTTAAGAAACTAAGATTTAAGTCAAAGAAAACACATCTGCTATTAAATTTGTTAGTCGTGGAGCCCAATGTGAAATATATTGATAATGGAGCTAAATGGATGGATTCGGACAAGGTTTGCATCATTTGCGTATTATCAAAAAAAATTGAACAACTCATTAGCGCCTTTCAGTTAATAATGGAAATATGGTTTTATAACAAAAATAATTGTCTTATATATATAAAATGCTTCTTTTTATTAAAAAAAATTCTGATTATATGTCATCATTAAAGGCTCTTGACTCACATAATGACTAACAACATGATCAATGGAGAAGCCAGATATAGATACTCAAAAAGCCTCGAAAATGTAATTAATGTACAACTGTTATGGATTCCATCACACATTGGATTACTCTTTCATGATAAAGATGATACATTAGCCAAGAAAAGTACCACGAAGGAAAATGTAGATTATAACTTTGATGTATCTGTGTCTAGCATTAGGAATAATATTAGGAGAGAAGTAAATAATGAAAGTGAATGTTTTAGAAATGTAGTTAGAAATCTGAGTAGTTCTATAACCCATTATAATAAGAACGTAGATAAATGTGTTTATGGAGCAACTTGCAATGTGAACAGATTGACTGATATTGTAGCCAGGCTCAGGCTTGGTTACCAGTACTTCTGGAAGTTTGGCAGACACAACAGATGATGATCAAACAAAATGCAAAGTATGTGGCCAGCCTTATGATCACTATCTTGAATACTATGTGCTTTATTGTCACTTTATTTAAGAATAATGAGAGAGACAGTATAATAACTTAAGTGATATGTCAAGATATATTAAACAAATTTCCTGAATTTGTTGCAACAGATAAGTGAACTGTAGGTATAATTCCAAACGTGCTCTTGTAAACTGTTTTGGATGGATGTGGACTGAACAATAAACTAGCTACTTCGGAGGAAAAAATCTAAGATTTTATCACTCCATTACAACATCCTTATACGTATCATATACGAGTTTTGAAAATGTAAGAGTGGGCTAAGAGAATGGCCGTTCTCTCTCTCTGACAGACTCATGGAGCACAAAAGTAATGTTAGGTTTGCCGACACCAACAGTGCTCTTTTCTGTCATGTCAGAGATAACAGTCATCCTATTGACTGGTCTTCTGCTAGAACTGTCTACCATATTTCCAACTTTAACAGTCGCCATTTTGTTGAATCCTTCCTTATACACAACTTTCCTTGTATGTTTCTTAGTCTTGGCTTTGTCTCTGTAGATGCCTTCCTTTCCCATTATATTGTAAAATGTAATGGGAAACTTCAGAACACCTGTGACTTAACCTGATTCTTTTTTCTTCTTCTCCATCTTCCCCTTTCCTTTTTTAATCATTTCCTTTTTGGGTTTTCTTCTGCATTGGGTGTTTGGTCCTTTACTTATCCCTTAACCCCCTCCCCCCCCGTGTTTTTTTCCTACTTCTTGTTGGCCCTTAGCTCCTGCAGTGCTCCTCCTTCTTGGCCTTTGACTAACTCCACTACTACTACTACCTCTCTACTTCCTTTACTACTACCTCTCTTGTCCCCTCCCTGTCTGTTGGCCTAAGTTTACTGCCATCTTCTCTCCTTTCTGTTAGTGTGAATTTGTAAATGACCCAAGTCGGACCGAAGCGTCGTCGTAAGCTCGTATTGTGCCTTTTTGTTCTTTAGGCAGATTAGAAGTTATGGCAGCCAGTGGCAGCATGAACCTTGTGTTCAGGAAACCACACCAGCAGTGAAAACTTGAAGTAGATTATATCAGTCATTCTCCAGTTATGGAAGGTTAATCCAATGTAAATACTATAATGACCCACAGCTATGCAATCTAACATATGCAGCTAGGAGGTTTGGTAATGCATACCGTGAATGTAGAACCCCAGACCTTCTCAGAACGTTCCAAGCTGCGCTAGCAAATGCAAGGAAAGGTATAAATAAAATAACCAGGAAAAAGACTGGCAATGTTGCTCATCCCTTTCCACTTGAAAAAGCAAATAACCTCATAAATGACTGGTCCAAAACATCCAGGCATGAAAACCTTCCATCTCATATTAGAAAAAACTTAGTGCTTCTGAAGAAATGTTGAAACTGATTAATTTTATGAACCAAAATATTGATGAGAGTGATTGCCTCTTCACCGAGTATGAATTAGATAACGCATTAACTAAAGGTCGATCAACTGCTCCTGGAGAGGATGGTATAACCTATGATATCCTCAGAACGCTAAGGCACGTGCCTGATAATCCTTCGTTGGCACTGCATAATACCAGTTACATTGAGGGAGTTCTTCCTACTTTCTGGACCAAAAGTCTCATTTTGCCTATCCCTAAGCCCCAACAGCCTGATACATTTAGACCGATCTCCTTAACTAGATGTTTTTTGTAAAATTTTTGAAAGAATGATACTTAACAGACTGTACCACATGTATTTCCACCTTCTCACTGCACACACCTCTACTAGTTTTACCACATTTCTTGATCTAAAATCTGCATTTGATATCTGAACAGAACTGTTATACTACATGAACTATCCAAAATTAATATTGGTGGTAGCCTACTCTGCTGGATAATAGGATACCTGTCAAACAAAGTATCCTCTGTCCTCTACCAAGGCTTCAGAAGCGAGTCTAAAGAAATGTCCTGAGAACTCCGCAGGAGGCGTTCTCTGTCCCATGCTATTTAATATTCTGATTAATACTCTCTAAATGCTCTACATGCTTCACCTAAACATATAGCTATAAGCTATGCTGATGACATCAAGATCCATACAACAGGGCATAAAAGAAGATGAGTACCGTTCTTAATGAAGTTCAAGCAATTTGTAATAGACTAGGCCTTGTAATATCTTCCTCTAAAACAAAGATATTAACAAGCAAACGACATCCCCCACCCATCTATTTGCAGGGTGAAAACATAAGCTACGTTAAAACTTACAGATATCTTGGTGTAGATGTACCCTTTAACAAATCCACTATACCACAACTAAATAAAAAATGCAAAGATAGGCTAAATGCTCTTAAAGCTGTTGCTAGCTAAACCTCAACTATGGAGCTGATGTGAGAATCGTGATAATGATGTACATAGCCTATGTTAGGTCCTTAATTGATTATGCTGCTCCCATGTTGATATTAGTTAGAGAAAGTTCTCTCCGACCCTTGGAGTTAATGCAAAATGAAGATCTCAGAATTATTCTTGGCTGTCCCAAATCTACAAGGTTCTTAATATGAGGAAGGAGCTTGGTATTTCTAGTATCAGTGATAGGATTGTTGAGATTAACACTGTACTTAGGTATTAGAATGTTAAGAAATGAACCAGATACTGTCACAATGAATCTTACTAAATGTCTAGAAGTAAATATTCACAGATCTAAATGGATTGTGAAAACGTGCATGAATTGTATCACTGTAGACAACAAGAGCATATCACCCCTCCATGGAAGATGTGTTTATTTAATATCACATACCTGCAAGCCCCTCCCAAGAAGCTCATTGCTAGTAATCCCTTCCTTAATTCTTATGCCTAGTTCAACAAATTTATTATCGTTCTTAACTAGGGAGGTGGCAACAAGAGCAGATGCAGCCCTGCCAGAAGAATCTTGTTTAGATCCATCAGTGTATATAACTTATGATAACTTATTACTACCAGCTAGGCGAGAAATTTCTTCTTGAGCAGTTGCTTTAGCAAGTGATTTAACAACTGGGCGTCTACACTGCAAACTAAATTGTTAGCAATCCTAATGGCACTAAAGATAACTTATGACACTGAGCTTGACTCTATCATCATTACTGATTCTATGTCATCACTGAAGACTCTTGACTCATATAATGATTCCCAAAAACATGCTCATTGGAGAAGCCAGGTACAGATACTAAAATCCGGGACAAAGAAATTAATGTACAATTGCTATGGATCCCATCCACATTGGATTACTCCTTCATGATAAAGTTGATATGTTAGCCAAGAAGAGTACCCAGAAGGAGAATGTAGAATATAACTTTGGTATATCTGTGTCTGCATTAGGGAATAATATAGAGAGAAGTAAATAATGAAAATGATTGTTATAGGAATGCAGTTAGAAGCCTGAGTAGATCTATAACCCACTATGATAACATGAACGTAGATAAGTATGTTTATGGAGCAACTTGCAATGTGAACAGACTGACTAATGTTGTAGTGGCCAGGCTTAGGCTTGGCTACAAGTACTTCTGGGGCATATTCCACTTGAGCCTTGGTTGTTTGCGGGTGTCTGGTGGTGCCCCTGGAGTCGACCTGGTGCAACTTCATTTTCATCACAATGGCGGATGGTTTCAGACGCCGGGTGAATACTGTCGGCATAGAGTTACTACAAGGAGCAGTTTATCCATCCAATGCGGAGATACTACTGCCTGCCATTTACGTGACACTCTGGGAATATCACACTCCAGATTATATGGCATTTCCTCAATGGGGCAGAAGATCTTCGTGAAATTCGCATGTACAGGGCGTAGCCGGATTGTTGACACGTACCAGGACAAGAGGCAGGTCGTCATGAAAGGGTAAAGGTATGTGTTAAGGATGTATCGGCAACATATAATGGTTGAAATTGCGTAATGTCCCGTTTGAGGCAAGTGCAATGACATTCAGGATGTTTTGAGGAAGTATGGGGTCATCCATACGATCAACGTGGGACATTGGATGAATGGTTTATATGCGGGCATGCTGGAGGGGACTTATTCCTTTAAAAGATGACATTGCGGAAACTATCCCTTCTTATATTCTAATGGAACCCTTTCGCACTCAGTTATGTCACTTATGTGGGCCATGGACATGCGGTTGTGTGAGCAGCGACATATAGCAGGTTGTGTACGCGCTGAGGACAACGGAAGGTGGACAACCTGTGAACTGTTGGATGACAGGATACCCCAGGCAGAAGGATTGGTGGCACAGCACGACGGTGGGGTGGAGGACAGGAATCTACATCAAACATGGATCACTGAGGTGGACCAGGAGGAGAAGAATCAACGTGAGGTGGAATTGGTTCCATCAGAGACTTTGGAGGCATCTGGTGTGAAGGGTATGACCATGGAAGAGAGTCAGAATGGTGAAGGGGAGGATGCAGAGGTACTGAAGGATCTGCATGACTTTATTGGAGGTGCACCCTTATCAATGGATGATGTTTCAGGAGTGGTGTGTGTGGAGGGGCAAGGAGAAGAGGTCGTGAGAGTTTTGGAGAGGGGTGAGGTAATGAGGAATGCATGCATCAGTGAAGATGCATCTGTAAATGTGACAGTGGTGGAGGTAGAAATTCACAGGGAAGAGGTCATGGAGGTCACGGGGGAAAAAGGGGAATCTAGAAAGAGACCTTGGGATGAAACAGATGAAGATGTGTTAACTTCGGCTCAGAGGCCTGGCAAGAAGGTTTGGGCAGAGGTGGTCCAGGGTAAAGGAAGTCGGGTGAAGGGGAATGTAGCACCAAGAGAGTTGAAGGGGGAGGGGAGGGGCAGGGGTGGGGTTGATGGTGCATTGAACATTAAGCTAGACAAAAGAGTACTGAAACCGAAAGGAAAACCCCAACCGTTCAATTCAAGTGTGTGACTATGAATGTAAATGGCTCAGAAACGAGGTCAAGCGCAAATGGGTTGAGCTAACGTTGATGCGATTGGGGGTAGATGTAGTGTTTTTCAGGAACACAACTTTAGGCATGGGGAGGAGATTGTATTAAAGGGCTATCAAGTTTTGGCTTGTGATGCTAGGTTGTTCAAAGGGGGCGTGTTAGTGGGCGTTAGGGAGACCAGCCCTTTTACCTTGTCTTCGTGGGAGGAGGTGGGGGGGAGAGTGGTTAGAGTAAATGGGGAGTGGGGAGGGGTGCAGGTTAGCTTTCTGGGTGTGTATCTCCCGGCTGTGTCGAATAAGCGCATCAAAGACGATTTTGTACAAAATGAGTTAACATATGCCTTCCGGGGACTACCCCAAGTCACCGTCATAGGAGGGGATTGGAATAGTGTTATTAGAGTTAGGGATATAGAACCAAGAGGGGGTGGGTGTGTGTTGGGGTCATTGAGAGATGTTTTAAATGCGGTAGGGGTGGTGGATGTGGTAGGGGGAAGGGAGGAACCAGTAGAATATACTTTTTATAGGAATAATTATGCGGCACGTTTGGATAGAGTATATGTGACGAGAGCAGTAGTAGTGGAAAAGGTGGAGTGCATTGATGTTGGTTTCTCAGACCATCGAGGAGTTTTGTTTGAAGGGGGATGGGAAGGAGCTGTCAGGGTGTATCAGAGTTATTGGAAATTAAATACAAGATTGTTGGAGAGAGAAGGGGGTGAGGAGGCTTTTGAGGGGTGGTGGGAGGGGCTGTGGAGGGAGGGGAGGGAGTTAAAGGAGAATGTAGCACAGTGGTGGAATGAGCGGGGAAGGTGGAAATCAGGAAGTTTTATCAGCGGGTGGGGGGTGAGGAGGCGAAATTAAGGTATGGGTACCAGAAGTATTTGGAGGGATTGTTGAACGGTTGTTATGGGGGGATTGGGGGGGAAAGTCTAGTGAAGAGGTTAGGGATTTACGTAATAGGTTAAGGGAAATCCAGGAAGAACGATTTCAGGCTTTAAGGATTAGAAGTGGTTTGGAAGAGATCCTATGGGGTAACAAAGCATCGAAGATGGTCCTGAGACACTTTCAAAGGAGGAGGAGTAGTATGTTGATTTCGTCTTTACAAGTAGAGGAGGAAATGGGGGGGATATGAGGAGGGGAGTGAGTTGACGACAACTGAGGGCATGGGTGGGTATGCTGAGTGCTGGTATCGAAAGACATATGAAAGGGGCGAACAGGATTTGGAGGCGAGAGGAGGGATTCTGAGTGGAATTCAGAAGTGTTTGAGTGATGAGGATAGGCAGGCTTGTGAGGGAGAGATAACAGAGGAGGAAGTATGCAAAACGGTAAAGGAACTACGAATGGGAAAATCGCCAGGATCAGATGGGTTGCCAGGGGAATTGTATGTGAAGCATTGGCAGGTGTTAAAAGAGATGTTGGTTAAGGTGGTAAATGAGTTGAAAGGGGAGGGAATCATGGGGAAACAATGCAAACGGGGGTAGTGGTGTTGGTAGCAAAAGGGAAGCAGTCAAGAAGGTTAAGTGATTATCGGGGAATAGCTCTGATGAATACTGATTATAAGATTTTCGCGAAGATATTAGCGAATAGAATTAAGAGGGGTTTAGGGGGCATGTTGCATGAGGGTCAATTGGGGATCCCTGGTAGGAGTATTAGGATGGGGCATAGGCGTATCAAGAGGTTTATAGATGAGAGTCGAACGGGGGGGAGGTGTTGGGGCTGGATTGGCAGAGGGCATATGATAGAGTGGATAGGGAAATGTTGTTTAAGATTTTGGAGAAACAGGGTTTCAGGAAGGAAGTTGTGAGTTGGGTGAGAACTTTGTATGAGGGGGCTATGTTCAGGGTGCAAATCAATGGGAGGGTAGGAGAGGCGGTGAGTATGGAGAGGGGTCTGAGACAGGGATGTCCGCTGTCGCAGATCCTGTTCGCCTGCTTGCAGGATCCCTTTTATAGATTAGTAGAGGCGGGATTAGGAGAGGGTGGGGAGAGGGACGTGGAAGGGGCAGGAATTGTCGGCTATGTAGACGATACCACCGTTTTGGTTATGTCGGAGCAGCACTTGTGTTTGATAAATGGGTTGGTAGATTTTTTTGGGAGGGTGACAGGAATGCAAGTGAACAGAGGTAAATCTCATCTTTTGGAGGTGGGGAACTGGACAGGGGGGACGTTGGGGGTGAGGGAGGGATGGGGATGTGTGGAATTGTGTTTAGTGCGAATACATTGGTAGCAAGGGAAGTAAATTCGAGAGCGGTAGTGGATGCGGCGATTAATAGGATGATGGGTTGGGGAATAGGGGAAGTGACTTTGTTACAAAGGGCAGTTGTAGTGAATGTTCTAGTATATAGTAAGCTATGGTTTTGTGCAGCGGTTTTTCCCCTTCTGGAAGTTGATGTGAGGAGACTTTTGCAAAGTGTCCTACAGTTTGTATGGGGGCATGGGAGGCATTGGCTGTGCAGGGAAGTGGTGGAAACTAAGGTATGATGGGGGGTTTGGGGTTGGTACCTTTAAGGTGTAGGCTCAGGAGTGTGTTTGTGAGGCAGGGGTTAATAATGGGGGGTGGGGAGGGGGCAGGAGAGTTGGTTTGGTGATGAGGGAAATACGTAGGTGGTGAGGGGGGAATCAGTTATTGAGGTGCGAGGATATTCTGAGGGGTTTGTTGGTGACGAGGGATCCAGGTTCAACCAGGGTAAGCCGGCTGGATAGGATAGGAATAGGGGTGATGGAGGTGAAGGGGAGGGTGGATTTCCCAATGTATAATTGGTGTAGGACCTGGGGGTGGTTAAAAAAGTTGAAATTGCACCCGAGGGTCAGAGACACAGGGTATAGATTTCTACATGGAATCCTGGCGTCTAGGGCTCAGTTAGCTGTCATGGGGATCGTTGGGGATGGTAGGTGTGACAGGTGCGGGGATTTAGATACGGCATTTCATGCTGTATATTTTTGTGAGGGTCTGAGGGAGGTACGTGAGTGGTTTGATGAAGTTTTGAGGAGGATAGGGGAAAGGGGTGTGTCTGTTCTAAGGGCGTTAAGTTTGGATGTGGGGCAGTTCTTGAAGGTATACAACGAGCTATGTCTTATTTAGTTTTGGACTTTATTCATATATCGTGGGGAATGAGGGATGTGCGAAGTGATGTAAGAATAAGGGCTTTAGCTGCTGGGTTTTATAGAACGAAATGTCGTAATAGAAGTCTGTATGGTAGGGTTTGGCAGAGAGATTTTCTGTGTGTTTATCGAGATTTGACAGTACATAGGTTACTAGGGATGACAAGGTGAAAGGGCAGGGTAGCATAGTTTGATGGGGGTTCAGGGTTTGGGGGTTAGGTTAGGATAGGGGGGGGCTTCAGTAGGGTGTGGTAAGTTGAGTGTGGGTTAGGGTTGAAAGGGGGGGGGGTGAGGTTGAATGAATGGGGTGTGTGTGGGGGGAGGTGTAGTCAGGTCAGGGGAAGGGGTTGGATGTCGGTTCTGTTTCAGTGCTTTTTTGCTCTATATGTAGGTATTTTTTGTCTAGTTTGTGTATGTATCTATATATTGTTTAAGGAATATTTAATGACAATGCTCATATATGAGCGGATTCACTAATTTTTTTGTTGTATGAGGATTATCATAAGTTTTTGCATATATAAACACAACAGAGTAGATGTTGTGAAGACTAACAAGACAAGGATTTATGTATTTACACATGAGGTGATGTATGAGAATATATGTTGTATGAACAAATTTTGTTTTGGGTTTCCAATCAGTAGGTATTAGGTAATGTTGTATAGTGTGTACACTTTGGTGTATTTGAGAGTCCTATTGTTTATTATGATGTATTCCTGTATTTTAAACTTATGCATCTGTAAGGATAGTTATCTTTTGTTTAATGTGGTTTCAAATTTAACATATGTGATCACTAGGGAATAATTTTGGGAGTAGGAAAAGCTTTAGGCATGTACTGAAGTGCGTAGGGTTTTAGGGTAGGTTTTTGCACTTACAGTTGTCCTATCATATGTATAGATTATATAGGTTTAGTACTACAGTACGTTGTTTTGGTTTTGCGTTATGCAAACCTATGTTTAATTGCTGTTTGGCTTAAGTGTAATGTACCTTGGTTTTAAATAACTTGCTCCATATAAAGTACAGTGACGTAAGGTGTTTATGCCATGCATTGTGGTAGATGTGGAGGTATAATGTATGTTGTTATATAGAGTCTTAGAAGTTTGTGTCCATATGTTCAGGTGCAGAGGGTTAAAGGGGAGGGGGGGTGCCGGTGGTGCACATACCCACTGAGGTGGTTGTGTACATACGTGCAGATATGCACGAGAGAATTTTTAGGTTTAAAATATATATAATGTTATGGACCCAGTTCGGGAAAGCCTGTATGTTATATCATTATTGTGTTTTGTTCTTGGGGTGCTTCTGCACCCTGAGTATATTTTACGTTATGTAGTGGGTTATGTGATTTTTTATAGGGGTGTCTGAGTAATGCATATTTTGGGTCATGTTGCGTGTGCGCAGAGTATGTACGGTGGGACTGTGCCTTATATTATTTTTTTTATCTAGTACATCTGCTTTAGCGTTAAGAGATTTATGTATGCTATACTAGTACATTCATAAAAAGAATTTCAAGATTTTATAATTTAAGTATGTATTGAGAGCTCTGGATCTCGTAGAGGTATGTGACTGTAAGAATTTAATACTTATGTGTTTAATGATCAGTTTAGTGGATTTTTGTACTTTATAAAGACAATGTTCAAGGCATTATATATGCATATAATTTTGGTTTCAAGATTTCATAGGGGTTTGGGGTGATTTAGTTTTCATGCATATAGTGTGATGTGTTGAGCTGGTTCCTTGGATGTGAAACTCAGGTCTTGTGTTTGTACATGTTAAAAAAAAATAATTTTTAGAAGATAGTGTGAGGGTTAGGGTGGTGGATTGGTTTGGTGGGAGGTGTGTTTATTTATTTAAATCACACTTTTAGTTTATGGTATGTTACCTTTTGTTTTGTCATATTGGTTTAAGGATATTGTATTTTCGGTGCTTGTTCATGGTGAAGGAATATTTTGTCATGAGGTATTGTATATAAGTTTTAAATAAAAAAAATAAAAGTTGCATTTGTGTCCTTTACTTAACAGTACTCTGTCATGTACCTGGCTTGGGTAGTATTCTGTCATGTACCTGGCTTGGGTAGTATTCTGTCATGTACCTGGCTTGGGTAGTACTGTCATGTACCTGGTTTGGGTAGTACTCTGTCATGTACCTGGCTTGGGTAGTACTCTGTCATGTACCTGGTTTGGGTAGTACTCTGTCATGTACCTGGCTTGGGTAGTACTTTGTCATGTACTTGGCTTGGGTAGTACTTTGTCATGTACCTGGTTTATGTAGTACTCTGTCATGTACCTGGCTTGGGTAGTACTCTGAATGATAAAATAGACACACATACAACACTTGGATATCTTTATTGAGGAAACGTTTCGCCACATAGTGGCTTCATCAGTCCATACAAAGGAGAATCGTGAAGAACCATTCATCTACATCCTGTCTGACACAGCAACATCTTGAAATCTTAATACAGGAAATTCTTCACTTGCCTAACCCTTGGGCACGACCAACTTCCACATTGGTCAAATGTGACACCACCTACGACTGCTGCACCTCTCCTGCTTATAGTATATAAGTTACTTCTTCGCACATATGCTGTATTCTTTTCAAGATTGATGGACTGACAATATAGACTCAAGGCTGAGGGACTGATTACCTCAAACTCCTCCTGTTCTTCACGTTTCTCCTTTGTATGGACTGATGAAGCCACTGTGTAGCGAAACGTTTCCTCAATAAAGATACCCAAGTGTTGCATATGTGTCTATTTTATTAACTTGTAGGTTCTCTGAACCATTAGTCTACAGTACTCTGTGGAAAAATAAACACATAAGCAGTATAATGTGATCCTTTATTGACAACGTTTCGCCCACGCAGTGGGCTTTATCGAGTCACAAACAGATCTACCTGGATACAAGATACATGAGTATTTATAGGATTTAGTCAGGTGGAGAATGCTGAGTCAGATTGTCACATGCAGCATTCTCCACCTGACTCAGCATTCTCCACCTGACTAAATCCTATAAATACTCATGTGTCTTGTATCCAGGTAGATCTGTTTGTGACTCGATAAAGCCACTGCGTGGGCGAAGCGTTGTCAATAAAGGATCACATTATACTGCTTATGTGTTTATTTTTCCATTGTGTCGGTATTTTATACCATTTATTTCCACAGTACTCTGTATTGTACCTGGCTTGGGTAGTACTCTCTCATGTACTTGGCTTGGGAAGTACTCTCTCAGGTACCTGGCTTGGGTAGCACTCTGTGCCATGCCATTACCTTACCTGGAGTATACCGGGAGAGGGTTTCGGGGGTCAACGCCCCCGCGGCTCGGTCTGAGACCAGGCCTCGTGTGCACTCACTTAGTACGGCAAGAACCCTTATTTATAGCTACTACCCACCGTTCATGAGAAGTTACCACCACTCTCTGAGTGGTTATATAAATTGGTCTCATTTATAATTAATAAAATTTTGGAAGAATTTCAGATACACTAGATAAGTAACAAATCCTAATTCTTGGGTAGAGCATCAGTTGTGTTTCTCAGAGTCTGGTGTTGTGACTGTGAGGTGTAGTCTGGCCCTTATATGCCTTCCTGTTGATGTTGATGTTGATGTTTGTGTTTTCTGTCAATGTATTCTGTCTGTTAATAAAGCACTCATAATATATATAGGGGGTGGTAGGAGAAGAAAATATTCTAACAGCTCCGGGGAGAACCTCGAGTTTTCCCTGAGGTACGTTTATTGTCTTCTCTGAGGATGAGGGTCCCCAGTAAAGTTCTAGAGGTGGTACCTCTCTCTCTCTCTCTCTCTCTCTCTCTCTCTCTCTCTCTCTCTCTCTCTCTCTCTCTCTCTCTCTCTCTCTCTCTCTCTCTCTCTCTCTCTCTCTCTCTCTCTCTCTCTCTCTCTCTCTCTCTCTCTCTCTCTCTCTCTCTCTCTCTCTCTCTCTCTCTCTCTCTCTCTCTCTCTCTCTCTCTCTCTCTCTCTCAAGATAGGGTTTTATTGTATGTTTTCTAGGGGACAGAGAGAATCACATGAAGCAGGTTATCCTGAACGTTGTAAGTGAGGGTAGCAGAGAGTACACAACAAGTGTTCCTCAACATCAATGTTCGCTACAGGTGTTTCTTGATGATGTCACTGACACGTAGAGTAGTCCCCTCACACACACACACATTGTGAGAGAGTAATTGTCGTAGGGGATCTGAATTCTAAATTACTAGAAACGTTTGTAGAGGGTGCAGTAGGTAAGTTTGGGGTGACAGGGGATATCTAATAACGGGGGTTTTGATAGAACTTAGTTCAGAAAGAGGTTTAGTAAGAGGTAGTACATGTTGTATGGAAAATTAAGATAAATAAGTATACAAGATGCGACATAGGGCGTGACGACAATAGTTTGTTGGATTACGTGTTGGTGGATAAAAGGTTGATGGGTAGACTTTGCATGCGCATGTTTATAGAAAAGCAAAAGATATATCAGATCATTTTGAAGGGAAGACACCATGGCCAGCCCTTCTAGGGCAGGGTAGGTGCCAGAGCTGGAGCTTGCTACCATCTGCAGTTCACAAGACTGCCATTCCCATTAGCTCCCCTGGGGCGGGGAAGATGGCACACCAGAGAGGCATGGCTTCTTCCTACGAGCCCCGTGAGGGCGGGGAATGTGGCTAGCCTGGGGACAGTTGGTCCCAACGATGAGGAGGTATTTGTACTTCCTCCCATGGCGAACATTAGTCTGAGATACTCCCGAGAGGCCAAGGCCGGGCCACCACTTGGAAAAGGCCCGGGCCGGGAGAGTACCGGCGAATCAAGAAGAAGAAAAAAGATAATTTTTAGTTGTAGCTACAGTGAGAGTAATATGTAGATTGGGGTAAAAATGAGGATGGCATCAACGAGTAAGAGATGTGCCTGTACTTAAAGTAAAGGAGGAATTTAGGGTAACATATAAGCATCCATTGGTAGAATGATGGGCTATGGAGAGCATAGGTGATGGCTGAAGAGGTGTGGCGTAGATTTAAAAATGGTGTTTGAGTGTTAATCAAGTATGTCAATACGTTCCGGGGAAGGGGGTTCGGGAAGGAAGAGAAGTGATTCGTGGAATGACGAGGTACGCAGAGTGATAAGAGAGAAAAAGTTAGCATATGAGAGTTTTTTTGCAAAACATAAATGATATAAGGAGGTAGGTGTATATGGAGAGAATAAAGAGAGGTTATGAGAGTGGTAAGGAAATGTAAAAGGAGAGCAAAATAGAGAGTAGATGGGATGCTGTCAACAAATTTTACTGAGAATAAGAAAAAGTTTTGGAGTGAGATTAATAAGAAAGCCAAGAAAACGAATAGATTTGAGAGATAAAAATAGGAGAGGAGAGTTATTAGATGGGGAATTGGAGGAAACAAGAAGATGGAGGGAATATTTTGAGGAACTGCTAAATGTTGATGAAGATAGGAAAGCTGTGGTTTCGTGCATTGGCCTGGGAGGTATAACATGTTTTAGGAGTGAGGAAGAACCAGATATGAGTGTGGGGGACGTATTTGAGGCTGAGGGTAGAATGAAAGGGTAAAAAGCAGGTGGGATTGATGGGATCAGCAGTGAGTTGGAGAGTGGCAGCCACTTCAAGTGGGAAGTGGTTCCCACTACAGGAAAAAGCATCAAGATAAGGGAGGTTAATAGAAGATCTGAAGGTAGGAAATCGATTCTCTGTTCTCCAGGACGAGTGTACTTCAGTGTTTAGTGAGGTTAAAAGTACCACTAACTTCCCTGCTAATCAAAGTAAGAGCATTCTTGTGGGTAATATAAATGGACCATACTTTCTGTAAGAGAGATAGGAAAGCGAGACAGAGAGTGTGCTTCTCAGGAGCTGGTGTTGATGACATATAAACAGGTTGGATAATATCATGTCAGATAATGGGAACAAGCCCATTATCTGTCTCAGTGATGGTAGAAATGATATCAGGTAGGGTAGGAGAGAGGAGCTGCTAGATAAGTACAGGTCAGTTATAGATTAATTAGGTAGCATCTTACCTAGAAGGGGAGTGGGCAATGAATGGATGTCTAGGGAGATTAGTGTAAATTGCTGGCTAGACACATACTGCAAGGTACTTGCAATCCTATTCATTGATAACTGGGACAATTTCTATGGCAAACAAGGTATGTATGCAAGAGATGGGGTACATCTTCTCGGGCTGGAGTGGTTGCATTAGCTAACTCTGTCGAGGAGGCCATTGCTGACTTGTCTAGGACTTTAAACTGATAGAATATAGAGGTATGGTTATATGTGTGTGGGAAACAATCAGGTTGTAACACTAGGGTTGAAAACAGCAGATATTACCAGGATACCTTAGGAATATGTGTCAAAGATATTATTCATAATAAAGTTGCTAGTAGAGGCAAATCAACTGGTCAACAAACAAAGAGAGACAGTAGAGGGCAGCGAGTGACTAGCCCCCTAAAGGTTTACTATGATAATAGTAGGAATGTAAGAAATAAGATGGATGACCTAAGATTAATTGTATGTGCAGGAAACATAGATATTATTGCTATAACAGAGACCTGGTTCAACCTCAATGATGAGAAATACCTTCTGAATGACACATATAAGGATACAAACTATTCCACACTGATAGGGTCAACAGGAAGGGTGGTGGAGTGGCGATGTATGTCAGAGATAATTTAAATTGTTGTATTAGACAAGATATGCAATTACAAGCATCGGACACAATCTATTTGGCTCCAGTTTTTTGAGGGTTGTGAAAAATTAATTTTGGGTGTGATTTATAGGCCCCCAAGCCTTGATAGGGAGTGCAGTAAACTTCTATGGGACGAAATTCATAAGGCGTCTAGATATGAAAATGTTGTGTTAATGGGAGATTTTAACTTTAAACAAATTGATTGGAACAATGTGACAGGAAATCTTGAGTCTAGTGACTTTCTTGATACGGTTCAGGATTGTTTTTTTAAAACAGTTTGTGACAGAACCAACTAGAGGAAACAATCTGCTTTACTTGGTTCTTGCCAACGAGGAATCACTAGTTAATAATCTTGAGGTTAATGATGAGCTTGGGGAAAGCAATCAAGTCTCTGTTCCAGACTTCCACTTGGCCGACTTCATGGGACTGAGAAATTACCTGGGTGGGCTGAAGTGGAATTACCTGACTAATGGTCAGGTAAGTTGTGATGGTTCCCATTATGACGATTTTTAGAGCATAGTTCTAGCTGCCCAGACAACTTATATTCCAAATAGAGAAACTAGATAATGCAAAAATGATCCAAAATGGATCATGGACAAAAGAGAGGCATTTGCAGGCGAATCAAAAGAGGGAAATAAAAAAGGAATAAGAAAAGCTAAAAGAGATTATGAGGTTAAAGACGCAAGGGATTCAAAGAGTAATCCCAAAGTTTTCTTTCAGGTACACAGAAGAAAGATTGGGAAAAGACAGGCCCACTCAAAAGTCACTGGGTCAGCTTACTGACCGTGAAAGGAAATTGTAAAATTTTAACACTATATTCTCTCAGGTTTAGGCAGGAAGATGCTAGTGAAATTCCAGAAATAATAAACTATGTTGAACTGAACGATGATAAGTTATGCACGATCCAAATCACTTGTGACATGGTTCTCAGACAAATAGATAAATTAAAACCTAACAGATCCCTGGGCCCTGATGAACTGTTTGCAAGGGTTTTAAAGGAATGTAAGGCAGAACTTTGTGAATTTAGGATAGTCTTTTCAACTTATCTCTACAAACTGGCATTGAGCCAGATAAGGAAACTGGCAAATATGATACTCACCTACAAGGCAGGTGACAGGTTCTTAGCTTCGAACTACAGACCAATAACCTCCATAGTGGGAAAATGATGGAATAAATAATTGCCGAAGCAATTCGTAGCCATCTTGAAAGATATAAATTGATTAATGAATCTCAACACGGTTTTACAAAAGGGCGTTCCTGTCTTTCGAACTTATTAACTTTTTTTCACTAAGGTGTTTGAGGAGGTAGATCATGGTAATGAATATGATATTCAGTAAGGCTTTCCATAGAGTTCCACATCAGAGGCTATTGAGGAAAATCGAGGCCCACGGAATACGGGGAAAAAACTTTTCCTGGGTAGAGCGGCTGACAGATAGATACCAGAGAGTTTGCAAAATGGGGAGAAATCAAGTGGGGAGCGTCACAAGGGTGTTCCTCAGGGGCAGTGTTGAGCCCCTTGTTCAATTTACATAAACGTCATAGATAGGGGAATAAATACCGACATAAGCATGTTTGCCGATGACACCAAAATAGGCCGTCGAATACATTCTGATGAGGACACGAGATATTACTAGGACCCCATAAATCACTTTGACTTTTTTTTTTTTTTTTTGGGGGTTACCCTAGGTAACTGACACATATGTTACTATGTATGATAACTTGTGTAGCTGTATTTAGTGTAACTGTACCTAAATAAACCAAATCCTTAACAAATGCCAACATCGACAGTGCCATCATAGATTTCATGAAAAATGAAATGTTTAGACAAATAAAATTTCGTAACGAAAGGCACCACTGCGGGGTCTGCATAGTACCCTGTAAAGGCACCACTGCAGGGGTCTGCATAGTACCCTGTAAAGGGTGTGGTAAGTTTTTCATGGGTGAAGTTTTAACGGACCAGAACATAAGAATCAGTGAAAACGGAGGTGCTTCCTAGAGGATGACTCGATCAACGTCTGCAGTGGTCCCTGCAACACGGAGAACCAACCATCTGATGAACCTTCCCCAAAGTCAAAGTAGTTAGCAACGAACCAGACAGATGGAACAGACTATACCTAGAATTTCCTTGATTGCCACTACTAAGACCATCACACAGAAATCAGGTTCATTTTTTTTTTCTGAAACACAGACCAAACTTATCCTCACCAGTACAGTATAAAAATGAAGTCGACATTGACCCACCAAACTGAGTCTTTAAGTGTCCCCGACTTTCAACATTACTAGGTGACATCCCCGACCATCTCTGGGACCCCAACTCCCTTATGTTCCTGCTCTATTTTTTCCAATGTCTCTGAGAGTTCAAAAATTCCTGGAGGAGAAACGTCTACTCAAACAACTGAACATATTTGCATATTGTATCTCCAATAATACCCCGAGCCTATTTTTTAGTTTTTAGTTTTTTTATATATATATATATATATATATATATATATATATATATATATATTTTTTTTTTTTTTTTTGCGGGATTAGGTAAAATTGGGATTTTTTAAATAGCAACGCTCTTCTTGCCATATAAGACAAAAATAAAAAATTTTAGTACCCAAAAAACCCAAAATCATTCTGATCATAAGAAAAATATATTTCATTGTGTTCGTTTATTATTAAATTAATGTTAACGTATCAAAATATATTTTTGGGAGGCAAATTAAATTGCGCTTGTTGTAATAAGGTTGGTGGTTTTCAAAGTTTCTCTTGGCAAAATTATAAATTTTACATTAACATAAATAAAAAAATATATTTTAAACGTATAAGAAATTTTTAGAAAGGACTTAATTTTAAATGAGTTTTGCTAACTGACCAGTTTTACCAAATTTTTAAAAATATATATATATATATATATATTTTTTTTTTTTTTTTTTTTTTTTTTTTTTTTTTTTTTAAAAAAATCGGCCGATTCCCACCGGCAGGGTGGCCCAAAAAAAAAAAAATCATCATTTACCCATCACGTCTTGCCAGAGGGGTGCTACACCAAGTTATAAAACTGAAATTAACACCCCCCCCTTTAGAGTGCCGGCACTGTACTTCCCATCTCCAGAATCAAGTCCGGCCTGCCGGTTTCCCAATCCTTCATAAATGTTACTTTGCTACACTCCAACAGCACCCCAATATTAAAAAACCCTATGCCTCCATTCCCCATCAAATCCTCACACATGCTTGCTGGAAGTCCAAGCCCCCCCCACAAAAACTTCCTTTCCCCCCCCCCCAACCTTTTCCCAGGAAGACCCCACCCCGCCTTCCCTCCACACAGATTTTTCCCGAAGTCACTCTGTCTCGTTCCATTTCTCTACATGCCAAACCACCCAACAACCCCCCCTC
>WNWK01014644.1:0-50583 GCA_009830355.1 Cherax destructor | reverse complement strand
ATGCCTCTTTGATTCTTTCATGCCACTCCTCCCACTTATTCGTTATTCCATCTGCGTTCGTGTACCATACATTCAGTTTCCTCTCCAACACTGTGTTTCGGGGGGTCTGTGGGGGTGGGGGCCCTGGCGGTGTGCTGGGGGATTCTACTGCATAGTGAGGGGTGGGGGATGTAAGTGTGGATTGTGGTCTGTGTTGGGATAGCGTGTTTGGTTTTGGGGTTCTGGGGATGGGTTTGTGTGTGCTCGCTCCTGTTGCTCTTCCCAGTTCTGGTTGGTTTCTGCTGATTCTGTCTGTCTCTCTATTCCCAGCTCCTTTCGCTTTTGCCTCCACTCCTTCAGCTGCTGTCTTTCTGTTTTTGTTCTGTCCCAGTCTAGGAACACCCTTCTGAAAGCTGACGATTCCTTCAGCTGTGGTTTCTCTTGCAGGACCCTGTTTCGCACTGTTTCTGTCTTGAAGATCAGCTTGACTGGCCGTTTTCTCCCCTTCACGTACCCCCCTATTCTCTGAAAATTTACTATCTCAGACATGTCCTCTTCGCCTATTTCTCTAATGACATTCTCAATCTCCTGTCTTTCCTCCTGCCGTCTTTCATTGTGTGTCCTTAATTCGCTCTCCTTGAGCCCATGAATAAACACCGACTTCTCCCTCTCTGCCTCCCATTTCCTTTCCCTCAATCTCTCCCCAATGTTTTCCTGTAGCTCTTGGCATCCTGGTCGTGCCTCTCTTACTACCACCCCTGCTCCCGGCTGCTCTCCCCCTTCATTCCTTGGCCCATCTTAGACTGATAGGGCCTTAGCGTAGTTCATGTCTCCTTCCTTCCCATTGGGTTCCTTGTTCGATGAGGATGTGCCAGCTTCAGATGCGATGTCCTCTCTGGTCCATACCCCTGTAGCTTGCTTCAGCCTATTTACCTCACATTCTAGGGCACTTATCCTGGCTACTGCAGCTTCGACTTGTGACTCCCATTTCTTCTTCTCCTCCTCCAACCTCCCTTCCAATTTTGCCCAAAGTTCTGCCTCCATCCTTTTTTCCATTTTTGCAGAGACCTCACCTAGTTTACTCTCCCACTCTTGTTCCATCCTTTTGCATTGCTCCTCCATCCATTCCTCCCTACAAGAGTCATTCTCCTCTGTTCCCCTGGGCCTTCGAGTTCCCCTCTGAGACACCATCGTTAGCTGTAGTTGTGTGTGTGTTTGGGGAAGTGTAGGGTTTGAGCTGTATCTGTGTGTGCGTTCGGGGAAGTGTAGGGCTAAAGGGGGAGAGGTTTAAGAGGAGAGTGATGGAAGGGTGGAGAAAGGGGCGAAGGGGGCTGTAGGTATAAGGGGTGGAAGGGAAGGAGGAAAAGAAAGAGGGGGAATAGAGGGGAGGGGGGGAAAGGGAGAGAAAAGGGAGAGGAGGAGCAAAGAGAGAAGGGAGAGGGAGAGATGGAGAGAGATTATGGCAGTGTGGGAGTGGGTGGGTTGTAAGAGGGAGAGGGAGGGGGCCAGGGAGAGTGATGGGAGGGTGGAGAAAGAGTGGGAAGGGGGCTAAGGGAGAAGGGGTGAAGGGGAGGAAGGAAAAGAGGGAAATGGAGGGACAGGAGAGGAAGAGAAAAGGTAGAGGGAAAAGCCAGAGAGGAGAGGGGAGGGATTTGGAGAGAGAGAGAGAGGGAGGGAGTTAGGGGGAGGGAGGGAGTTAGGGAGAGAGAGAGAGTTATGGGGAGAGGGGGAGGGAAAGTGTGGGGAAGGTGTGGGTGGGTGGGGTTAGTGTGTGTGTGTGTGTGTGTGTGTGTGTGTGTGTGTGTGTGTGTGTGTGTGTTTGTATGTGTGAGTGTGTGTGTTCGTGAGTGTTCTTGTGTGTATGAGTGTTTTCGTGAGTGTGTATGTGCATTTACCTATTTGTGGTTGAAAGGGTCGAGTTACAGCTCCTGTCCCGCCTCCTCGCTGGTCGCAACTAGTTCCACTCTCTCCTTGCTCCATGAGCTTTATCGTCCCTCTTCTTAAAGCTATGTATGGATCTTGCCTCCACTACATCACTCTTTGGATTGTTCCACTTCCTGATAACTCTATGACTGAAGAAATACTTCCTATCATCCCTGTGGCTCATCTAAGTCTTCAACTTCCAGTTGTGACCCTATGTTGTTGTGTCTCATCTCTGAAGCATCATGTCCCTATCCATCTTGTCAATTCCTCTAAGTATGTCGTTATCATGTCCCCCCTATCCCTCCTGTCCTCCAGTGTCGTCAGGTCGATTTCTCTTAAGCTCTCCTTGTAGAACATTCCCCTAAGCTCCAGGACTAGTCTTGTTCCAACCTTTGTACTTTCTCTAATTTATTGACGTGCTTGACCAGGTGTGGATTCCATACTGGTTCTGCGTTCTCCAATATGGGGCTGACGTACACGGTGTGCAGTCTTGAACGATTCATTACTAAGGTGTCGAAACGCTATATTTAGGCTTGCCAGGAGCCCATATGCAGCATAACTTATTTGCTCAGATGTGTCCGGTATTATATTCACCCCAAGATTATTTTCCTTGATTGAGGTTTACAGTCTTTGGCCCCGTAGCCTCTACTCTGTCTGCGGACTTCTTTGACCATCCTCAATCTTCATGACTTGGCACATAGTGGGGTTAATTAAACTCCAGGATACAGTTACTAGACCAAGCTTGCAGCCTATCCAGATTCTTTTGTAGTCCTACCTGATCCTCATTTGATTGAAATCTTCAAATTAACTTCACATCGTCTGCAAAATGGGACACCTGTGATTTTATCCTTTCTGTACTGTCATTCACAAATACCAGAAACAGCACCGGCCCTAGGACTGACCCCAGTGGAATCCAGCTCGATACAGCCGCCGTCTGACATTTAGTCAGGTACCATTACCCTTTGTTTCCTTCCTGTCAGGTATTCTCTGATACATTGCATTGATTTTCCTGCTCTTCTAGCTTTTGCACTAATTTCTGGTCTGGAACTTTGTCGAGTAGATAAGAACATACGGTAAAGGCTCATCTACGTCATTCACTGCACAATGGGGGGTATCTCCTATAGAGGCACTGTAAGCCGAATGTATTGCACAGTGTTCATCAGGTATTGACATGGGTTCTCAACCAGGGGAAAATTCCCCCCATCCCTGTGGAAAATTTCACCCTGAAATACCCTGGGTATTTCAACCCCTGGTTGAAATTCTTTAAAATCCCCCTCGGGGGAATTTTCGGGTATTTCATAAAGAATTAAGACTTCAACTCAACAAATTGTGTTATCTTGTAGATTATGTACAATCTGTAGAATTGTATTTTGTTTTTAATTTAATCTGTGACATTCATTGGAGTTTACTGAACGTCACAGATTAAATTAAAATTAAAGATAAATATTTCACTTGTTTATATCATTTTTCTTGTTTATTATTAACAGGGTCTTGAACCCATTATGAATGTCAAAAAAAGACGGTACCACCAGACGTAGACCAAACTAATATAAACTTTGCCAGATGGACCATTGTCACACTTTGCGTCATTATGCGCTGGAATGCGATAAAATCCATTAATTCAGAAACAACTCACTTAAATAACAAAAAAGGCACAATACCGTGACTGGAACAATACCACACACAACCCGCACATATAAAAATAGATTATGACTGACTCCACTACTACTACTACCACTACCACTACTACCTCCATTACCCCTCCACCACTTTCTTGTGCCCTCCCCTGTCTGCCTGCCTATAAATACCCCTTCCACCTGTCCTTCGTGTAAGTGTGACTTTGTAAATGGTCCAAGTCGGACCGAAACGTCGTCGTAAGCTCCTCTCTTTTTATATGTGCGGGTTGTGTGTGTAGTGTGTGTAACTTACTTAAAAATGTTCAGGAGATTTATATATTCAACGTGGATTCAGATCCATCATCATCAATGGAGAAGAAATACCTCAATGTGTTATTTGTAGCAAAGCTTTGCTAAATGATTCAATGAAACCAATAGAGGTGAAACAACGTTTGCAAAATGTTCGTCATCAACACAAGGACAAGAATAAAAGTTTTTATGCACGTTGTGGGAATGCTCTCAAAAATATGAAGGTAAATTCAACAGAGATATTCCAATAAATGAATAGGTTATCGAAGCTTCTTATGTCGTAACACTGGAGATGGCAAAGCACAGCAAAAACATGCAATTAGGGAAGCTATGATCAAACCTTGCGCTCTCAAAAAATGGTGGAAATTGTGTTGGGAAATGGATTTGGAAAAAAAACTTGCAGCAGTTTCACAATCAAATAATACTGTTCAAATGTAGATCAGCGACGTGGCCATTGACCTCAAGGATCAAGTTATACAGGAGGTAAAATCTGCATCATTTGGTTTATTTTCAGTTCAACTTGATGAATACACTGATGTGGCACTGTGTTCCCAGTTGCTGGTGTTTGTACGATATGTTCACTCAGGTTCATTTAAAGAGGAGTTTCTCTTTTGTTCTTCTCTTGAAACAACTACCAAGGTCTCAGATATTTTGGAAAAGGTTTCATCTTTCTTTGAATAAGAAAATCTTTTGTGGGACCATGGGTGCTCTACAGATTGAGCACCAGTTTTGTTGGGGACAAAATCTGGATTTCAAGTTTGTGTGAAAAAGTGAGTTCCGAAAGTGAAAGAGATTCATTGTATAATCTGCTGTCAGGCACTGGACTCAAAAGCATTTCCAGCTCCACAAGGGAAGGTTTTGGATCAAACAACTTAAATTGTTATGAATTTTGTCAAAGGAGGAACTATCAACTCACGACTTTCCAGGCAGTTATGTATTGACGTGGATGCTGGTCATCATTTACTTCTTTTCCTCACAAATGTTCTATGGCTTTCAAGAAGAAAAATAACTGAACGAGTATTTAAACTTAGAGAGGAGCTCAAATTATTTTTTGCAGTTGAGGGTAAGATGGAATTTTTTGTCTGGCTGGATAATAAGAAATGGTTCATGTGCTTTGTCTATATGATCGACATTTTTGCGCTGCTGAATAAACAGTATCTTCAGATGCAACGAAGGAATACAAACACAGTAAAAATTTATGGATTCCTTGCAAGCTTTTATAAGCAACCTGGAAAATTGGAAGAGAAAGATCAGGATAAAAAATGTTGCAATGTTAGTAAAGCTATCATCAATTCTTGTTGCTGGTGGTAAAGACCAAGTCAGATGCTGCAAAAATGAAATTTTCCAGCATTTGACAACACTAGAAAATGAATTCGGTGAAGAGAAAAGTGATTTAGTGCGAAATTCATTTAAACTGTTAATTGAAAAAGTTCCTGATGATTGTCAAGATGAATTTTTGTAGCTGAAGACAGATTCGGGAGCGATCAGTCACAGGGATGAGAAAGAGCTGTCCATGTATTGCTTCTCTTTGTGTCGACATATCTCTGTGAGTCAGGTTTTTCAACTCTGGCGCAAATGTAAACGAAGCAGCGAAGTAAATTGGAGGTTGAAAATGACCTGCGTTGTGCTATTTCGAGTACTTCTCTGAGAATCCAAATATTGGCGAAGAAAAAAACAATCATAGGTTTCTTATTGACTATAATCTTCAGCAGAATAAAATGAATTACATTTCCCTGGCATTCTAGTGAACTTTTTGCTTATTGAAGTATGCTTCAGCAACTTTGGTCTGTTAAGTGATTAGTCATGAATATAAAAAAAAATTACTTTTACTCAAGTTTTAAAATCGATAAAAAAATTATATTGCTATTAAATTTGTAAAACTCCATTATAAATATAATCCAAGTTAATGTATACTTACTAATATAGAACAAAATAGAAGATTTTCAATAAAGCATATTATTTGAAATGCACCTTTTGAATTAGACAATATTGAGTGGGGGGGGGGGGGGTGATACTCTGAGATATGAGGAAGAGTGTCAATGAGGCACAAAAGGTTGAGAACCACTGCCATGTTTCTCATTGAAGGCAAGAGTCACACTGTATCAACTCTATATTCCTTATTACCTTTCCTAGAAAGACTGATATAGGAACCATATGTGTTATTAGTTAATGGGAACTTGTAGACAGAGTCCCTACACTACACACTGTACTCATTCTTTCACTTGTTAATGAGAAGTCGTCAATGGATGACCTTGTGTGATCCAAACACCTCCGTGCACAAGTACTTACTCGAGTATCTGTTTCCATTACATTACTTATTTTGTGGCATTTATATGTTGCAATTGCTCACTGCACACACACAAATTGTCACCTGTAGTATGTTTAAGAATACAGTGTCTACCTGTCAACTGGACGGGATAATCTACATAGGCTCCAACACGAGCTTTATATTCAGCCTTTATGAACTTTGTCTTGATTGTATCATTACTGTGAAAAACAATAATAATAATATTAATAATAAAATCAACACCAACAACATCAACACGAGCAACACTACCAACAACAATACCTACAATAATAATATTTATTTCGACAAGTACCTGATACAACCGTGAGAGACCTAGCGCTGACATCACTGGTAGACTACATAGAAAGCGTTAGGTAAATACACACAGATGCAACTAATGTGACATTTTATTGTGGCAACGTTTAGCTTTCCAGGACAGTTGCCACTCTATATAGAAAGCCTTGGTTATGCAGAACATTTCAGGCAACTTATGTTAATCTTGTCCTCAGTGTGACCCAAAACAGTAGAATAACACCCAGGTACCCACTTACTGCTGGGTAAACAGGGGCAACACGTGAAATGAAAGATGCCCAGTGTTTCACCAGTACCGGGATCGATCGCGGACCCTCAGAGTGTGAGCTGAGTACGTTATCAACCAAGCCACAAGCCCGCGCTTCCTCCATGCTCACCCCATTCCACCTCTAATCCAACTTATTAGTTTTCGACCCATGGAACAGCATGATATTCTGTCCAGTGCATCCACCAATCCAGAATGTCCAGAATTTGAAAAGACACATTGATAAAAAGTTTTTCCAGGTCAGCACAAACCTACAATATTAGGTTTCATAGTTTTTACAATACTTAATGGCCTTGTCTTGTAATCTAAGGTAAAAAGGAGACTTTTTTAAGTTCTAGATATGTGCTTTAGAAAGGAGTCTTTATACCTGTCTATGTAGAGTTATTATTTTCTGCTAAATGTATTCTGATTCTCCAGGACAGTCATAGCCTCATCATCTTTAGAAGACCTGGCTTGAGTTAGTTAGTTACCATTTTGTCAAAGGCACTTGTCGATAGACACTTGGCCTATTGTATCCATTATGTAGTGTACTACACTCATTCTAGTATTACTAAGTGTGTGTAGCAGGATGTGTGTATGTGACAGTCAGGGATGATCTCAGGCGCTTGTGAAGGTCCTGCTTGCATCACATCCTATGCAGGTTAAGCATGGCTCTTTCTCCCTGAAGAAGGAACAGCTGTAGTGGGGCTCTTTCTCGCTGAAGAAGGGACAGCTGCAGTGGGGCTCTTTCTCGCTGAAGAAGGAACAGCTGCAGTGAGGCTCTTTCTCGCTGAAGAAGGAACAGCTGCAGTGGCGCTCTTTCTCGCTGAAGAAGGAACAGCTTCAGTTGGGCTCTTTCTCGCTGAAGAAGGAACAGCTGTAGTGGGGCTCTTTCTCGCTGAAGAAGGAACAGCTGTACTGGGGCTCTTTCTAGCTGAAGAAGGAACAGCTGCACTGGGGCTCTTTCTCCCTGAAGAAGGAACAGCTGCAGTGGGGCTCTTTCTCCCTGAAGAAGGAACAGCTGCAGTGGGGCTCTTTCTCGCTGAAGAAGGAACAGCTGCAGTGGGGCTCTTTCTAGCTGAAGAAGAAACAGCTGCAGTGGGGCTCATTCTCCCTGAAGAAGGAACAGCTGTAGTGGGGCTCTTTCTCGCTGAAGAAGGAACAACTGCAGTGGGGCTCTTTCTCGCTGAAGAAGGAACAGCTGTAGTGGGGCTCTTTCTAGCTGAAGAAGGAACAGCTGCAGTGGGGCTCATTCTCCCTGAAGAAGGAACAGCTGCAGTGGGGCTCTTTCTCGCTGAAGAAGGAACAGCTGCAGTGGGGATCCTTCTCTCTGAAGAAGGAACAGCTGCAGTGGGGATCTTTCTAGCTGAAGAAGGAACAGCTGCAGTGGGGCTCTTTCTAGCTGAAGAAGGAGCAACTGTTGTGGGGCTCTTTCTAGCTGAAGAAGGAACAACTGCAGTGGGGCTCTTTCTCCCTGAAGAAGGAACAGCTGTAGTGGGGCTCTTTCTCGCTGAAGAAGGAACAACTGCAGTGGGGCTCTTTCTCCCTGAAGAAGGAACAGCTGTAGTGGGGCTCTTTCTCGCTGAAGAAGGAACAGCTGTAGTGGGGCTCCTTCTCCCTGAAGAAGGAACAGCTGCAGTGGGGCTCTTTCTCCCTGAAGAAGGAACAGCTGCACTGAGGCTCTTTCTCCCTGAAGAAGGAACAGCTGTAGTGGGGCTCTTTCTCGCTGAAGAAGGAACAGCTGCAGTGGGGCTCTTTCTCGCTGAAGAAGGAACAGCTGCAGTGGGTCTCTTTCTCCCTGAAGAAGGAACAGCTGCAGTGGGGCTCTTTCTCCCTGAAGAAGGAACAGCTGCAGTGGGGCTCTTTCTCGCTGAAGAAGGAACAACTGCAGTGGGGCTCTTTCTAGCTGAAGAAGGAACAGCTGTAGTGGGGCTCTTTCTCGCTGAAGAAGGAACAGCTGCAGTGGGGCTCTTTCTAGCTGAAAAAGGGACAGCTACAGTGGGGCTCTTTCTCGCTGAAGAAGGAACAGCTGCAGTGGGGCTCTTTCTCGCTGAAGAAGTGACAGCTGTAGTGGGGCTCTTTCTAGCTGAAGAAGGAACAGCTGCGGTGGGGCTCTTTCTAGCTGAAGAAGGAACAGCTGTAGTGGGGCTCTTTCTAGCTGAAGAAGGAACAGCTGTAGTGGGGCTCTATCTAGCTGAAGAGGGAACAGCTGTAGTGGGGCTCTTTCTCGCTGAAGAAGGAACAGCTGTACTGGGGCTCTTTCTAGCTGAAGAAGGAACAGCTGTAGTGGGGTTCTTTCTCGCTGAAGAAGGAACAGCTGTAGTAGGGCTCTTTCTAGCTGAAGAAGGAACAGCTGAAGTGGGGCTCTTTCTAGCTGAAGAAGGAACAGCTGTAGTGGGGCTCTTTCTAGCTAAAGAAGGAACAGCTGTAGTGGGGCTCTTTCTAGCTGAAGAAGGAACAGCTGTAGTGGGGCTCTTTCTCGCTGAAGAAGGAACAGCTGTAGTGGGGCTCTTTCTCGCTGAAGAAGGAACAGCTGTAGTGGGGCTCTTTCTAGCTGAAGAAGGAGCAGCTGCAGTGGGGCTCTTTCTCCCTGAAGAAGGAACAACTGTAGTAGGGCTCTTTCTCGCTGAAGAAGGAACAGCTGTAGTGGGGCTCTTTCTTTCTGAAGAAGGAACAGCTGTAGTAGGGCTCTTTCTCGCTGAAGAAGGAACAACTGTAGTAGGGCTCTTTCTCGCTGAAGAAGGAACAGCTGTAGTGTTGCTCTTTCTCGCTGAAGAAGGAACAGCTGTAGTGGGGCTCTTTCTAGCTGAAGAAGGAACAACTGTAGTAGGGCTCTTTCTCGCTGAAGAAGGAACAGCTGTAGTGGGGCTCTTTCTCGCTGAAGAAGGAACAACTGTAGTGGGGCTCTTTCTCGCTGAAGAAGGAACAGCTGTAGTGGGGCTCTTTCACGCTGAAGAAGGAACAACTATAGTGGGGCTCTTTCTAGCTGAAGAAGGAACAGCTGTAGTGGGGCTCTTTCTCGCTGAAGAAGGAACAACTGTAGTGGGGCTCTTTCTAGCTGAAGAAGGAACAGCTGCAGTCGGGCTCTTTCTCGCTGAAGAAGGAACAGCTGTAGTGGGGCTCTTTCTAGCTGAAGAAGGAACAACTGTAGTGGGGTTCATTCTCGCTGAAGAAGGAACAGCTGTAGTCGGGCTCCTTCTCGCTGAAGAAGGAACAGCTGTAGTGGGGCTCTTTCTAGCTGAAGAAGGAACAGCTGTAGTGGGGCTCTTTCTCGCTGAAGAAGGAACAGCTGTAGTGGGGCTCTTTCTCGCTGAAGAAGGAACAGCTGTAGTGGGGCTCTTTCTCGCTGAAGAAGGATCAGCTGCAGTGGGGCTCTTTCTCGATGAAGAAGGAACAGCTGCAATGGGGCTCTTCCTCTTGGAAGAAGGAACAGCTGTAGTGGGGCTCTTTCTAGCTGAAGAAGGAACAGCTGTAGTGGGGCTCTTTCTCGCTGAAGAAGGAACAGCTGTAGTGGGGCTCTTTATCGGTGAAGAAGGAACAGCTGTAGTGGGGCTCTTTCTCGCTGAAGAAGGAACAGCTGTAGTGGGGCTCTTTCTCGCTGAAGAAGGAACAGCTGTAGTGGGGCTCCTTCTCCCTGAATAAGGAACAGCTGTAGTGGGGCTCTTTCTCGCTGAAGAAGGAACAGCTTCAGTTGGGCTCTTTCTCGCTGAAGAAGGAACAGCTGTAGTCGGGCTCCTTCTCGCTGAAGAAGGAACAGCTGTAGTGGGGCTCTTTCTCGCTGAAGAAGGAACAGTTGTAGTGGGGCTCTTTCTCGCTGAATAAGGAACAGCTGTAGTGGGGCTCTTTATCGCTGAAGAAGGAACAGCTGCAGTGGGGATCCTTCTCGCTGAAGAAGGAACAGCTGTAGTGGGGCTCTTTCTAGCTGAAGAAGGAACAGCTGCAGTGGGGCTCTTTCTAGCTGAAGAAGGAACAGCTGCAGTGGGGCTCTTTCTAGCTGAAGAAGGAACAGCTGCAGTGGGGCTCTTTCTAGCTGAAGAAGGAACAACTGTAGTGGGGCTCTTTCTCGCTGAAGAAGGAACAGCTGTAGTCGGGATCCTTCTCGCTGAAGAAGGAACAGCTGTAGTGGGGCTCTTTCTAGCTGAAGAAGGAACAGCTGCAGTGGGGCCCTTTATAGCTGAAGAAGGAACAGCTGCAGTGGGGCTCCTTCTCGCTGAAGAAGGAACAGCTGCAGTGGGGCTCTTTCTCGCTGAAGAAGGAACAGCTGCAGTGGGGGCACTAACCCGACGAAGGAGGACAGGTGAAGCAAGACGCTTCCTCAATAAAAAAAAAAAAAGGAGCAGGCGAAGAGAAGCATTGTTCTTCACTTAGTTGACGATTCCACAGTCCCGCTCTCGATGGCTCCTACTGTACTCTTCTCGCCTCCCATAATTACGTTGGGGTAGAATAAACCTCACACTGGTAATCAACATTTATTCCCTTCTAACATTTTTCTTCTCGTTAGTCTCCTCGTAACATCATTTAATATGAAAAGTACCCATAGGCTATCCCGGGTATTTGTAGTCTTTATCAATTATACTTTGTAGGTATCAACTTAAAAGAGGTATCACCTCAACCTTAACATTAAAGTTTCTCACACAAAACAAGGTAGTCAAACAAGTTTTACTTTAAATTCTTATATTACAAACCAAACACTTACGTTCACCATTAATGAAGATTTGATACGTTTGTCCATCTTTAATTCCTGCAATAATGACTGCATCTTTCAAACAGTTTTTTCCATCTACTTAATTTATTTTTGTAAGATAAGATAAATATCTTCTATTTTTCCATTTTTTCGCTTCTTTCTGCATAATATTTTCAGGTCAGTCGTCATTATAAGGTCTCACCTAAAACTCACAGTGTTGCCAATAGAGCAGAGATTAATTAATTCCTTGTTCAAGGCTCTGGGCTGCCAAAACATGGCTCCTTTTTAATACATTTAAATGCTTCTGCATTGTGATATACTTGACAAGTGAAGACAGGCATGAAAAACATTAATGGTTCATTCAGAAATGAACCACCTAACTATAAAATCGAATTGAAACTATGAAAAACCTCACGATAACCACATAATATTAAAGCGTGTTCATGAAATACACCATGAAAATCAGAGAATCTATCTTCATGAAATACACAGTGAAAAACAGAATATTCCTATGTTCTCATGCTATACACAATGAAAAAAAAATCCTGCGTGCTCATTAAATACAATAAGGAACAACATTTTTTTTACACAGGATTTGACAAGGTTAGGGTAAGGTTTTTTGACTTTATTTACAAGCTAAGAGATGTTACCTACATCAGCTCATTTAAAAGCCTTTTTATTGTTATGAGACATACAAGTAGGAACAGGATGAAGTTGGAGCCATCTGTGGGCCAGCAATTCCATTTGAACAACTGACTTTATTTCGTTGATATCATTATGTTGTACGAACACGTTCCAGACTCGAGTCATCCTGGGAATAATTGATTTAAGATGAAGCGATGTTCTGTAGAAAGGTACAGTCAGAGGGATGGTGTTGCTTGTTGCCCGTCTTGTTGTGTAAGCTCACTTTTCGCTGTCCTCGGAGTGGATCCAAATGTGGTAATTTGACGATATTGGCCAACTACATCCCTCCTGTGCTGAATGCTCTGCTGAAATCACAGATCTCTCCAGGATGGGTCCAGGCGAGAGATGAGGCGTCTTGTTCTGTTCTCTACTGTGTCAATCAGTCGCAGATGAGATGGGGAGGGGGGGAGGGCAGGCAATCCAAGAAAGTGGAGTATACACAGGGTGTGAGAGTACTTGTACCTCGTACATAATCTTATAACCCCTACTGTCGAGCAGATGCAAGATACATCAAAGTGCTGTAAGCTTCTTGGCCTACTTGTTTGCAATATTTTACCGAGGTTGTTCATGGTCAGTTTGGAGTCAAATTTCACCCCAATGATATCAACTTCGTCCCTGAGTACCAACACTCTCCCATTCATACTTACTACTGCTCCGGCATTACCATCATGGTACCTAGAAACCATCAACATTTGTGTTTTCCCAGGCTGTCATGCTCTTAGCTGGTGGTTGATGTAGTTTAGAGCAGCTGGCATTTCTTCGCTTGGATAATTAAAAGGCAGAGTACAGTCCTCTGTATATGCATGGGATTCTGGAATGAGATGAAGGTCATTGAAGTAGACATTCCATGACACTGGCGCAAGCACACTTCCCTGGGCCACACTTGCCCTAATAGGATGTCTCGTTGACAATGTCCCAGTGAGAACTACATTTATATATTTTTATTACGTGCTCTTGGTATACAATATAAAACCTCAAAGTTTTTTTAAGAGCTAATGGAATACATAATGAAAAACAAAGACCATTTCTAATGTGCTCATGAAAAGCACTGAGTATTCTTATGCTCTCATGCTATTCACCAGGAAAGCAGAATATTCATATGAGCTAATGGAATATATAATGAAAAACACTAGATTTTGTTTTCTCTTTACTACTTACACAAATCACTGTTATTACACCACTACGTGTTTTTACAGTTTGTTTCACAAAATATTTTATTGTTTCACGAATATTTTCACGAAACACTATGATTACACGATTACGTTGTTTACAATAACAAAACACTTTTATTATACATCTCATGTTTTTCCACGAAACGCAATTGTTTTTCATGAAACGTGATGTTTGACTACGCCATTTTGTTTTTCATGAAACGTGATGTTTGACTACGCCATTTTGTTTTTCATGAAACGTGATGTTTTACTACGCCATTTTGTTTTTCATGAAACGTGATGTTTGACTACGCCATTTTGTTTTTCATGAAACGTGATGTTTGACTACGCCATTTTGTTTTTCATGAAACGTGATGTTTGACTAAGCCATTTTGTTTTTCATGAAACGCGATGTTTGACTACGCCATTATGTTTTTCATGAAACGTGATGTTTGACTACGCCATTTTGTTTTTCATGAAACGTGATGTTTGACTACGCCATTTTGTTTTTCATGAAACGTGATGTTTGACTACGCCATTTTGTTTTTCATGAAACGTGATGTTTGACTACGCCATTATGTTTTTCATGAAACGCGATGTTTGATTCCATTAATTTTTCCACAATAAAGGCTAGGCTAATCTACCTATAATTCGTAGCTAAGGACATTTTCCAATTTCCAATTACCTGGCGCTATGTCAGTTTGTTGTGATATTTAGAAAAGACTAGCTAATGGTTTGTTAAGTTCTTCCTTTCATTCAATATAACAGTTCATCAGGGTACGGGGATTTGCTTAGTTATAATCTATTTTTTTATATTTTATTTAAAAGCAAACTTAGCATTACATACACTAAATATTAATAACAACGCCTCGGGCGAGACAAAAAATATACATGTTACAAAATTAAATTTATACACGTGCCGCATGACACAAACTCAAACCTTTCACAATTGTATAACTCACAATTGTGTAACTCACAATTGTGAAACTCACAATTGAATAACTAACAATTGTATAACTCACAATTGTATAACTCACAATTGTATAACTCACAATTATAAACTCACAATTGTATAACTTACAATTGTATAACTCACAATTGTATAACTTACAATTGTATAACTCACAATTGTATAACTCACAATTGTATAACTCACAATTGTATAACTCACAATTGTATAACTCACAATTGTGTAACTCACAATTGTGTAACTCACAATTGTGTAACTCAATTGTATAACTCACAATTGTGTAACTCAATTGTATAACTCACGATTATAACTCAATTGTAAACTCACAATTGTATAACTCCATTGTATAACTGACAATTGTATAACTCAATTGTATAACTCACAATTGTGTAACTCAATTGTATAACTCACATTGTAACTCAATTGTATAACTCACAATTGTGTAACTCAATTGTATAACTCACGATTGTATAACTCAATTGTATAACTCACAATTGTGTAACTCACAATTGTGTAACTCACAATTGTGTAACTCAATTGTATAACTCACAATTGTGTAACTCAATTGTATAACTCACGATTGTATAACTCAATTGTATAACTCACAATTGTATAACTCACAAGCCTAATATAGTGGTCCAGCACACCCCAATAATTCTTAACACTTGATAAGCTGTTTCTGCATCAGATAAAACAAATTACACATAAAACCCTCTTAGTGTATTTAGAAAATATTTACCTAATATACAAAGAACTAGTAAGCTTACACAAGTACATTTTATTTTAAGTAAGGACAAGTGTACGATATACATGGCAATAAGGCCGTCTTGGGCCGTCAATACACAGGTTAGAAGAATGAACGTCCACTATCATTAAAAAGAAAAAAAACAAAATACCCCTAGCAATTGAATTACTAGCATTGCACTAAGTCCACTGCTTCTCACGCCCTACACTTCATGCAAAGCCTTGCTTTACCATAATGCACAACGCCACCATATTTCCATTACATCTCGGTGCCACGTATGGAAGTATGCTCCCCAATGATATCCGGCACATTGTATACTGGGTGTACACCCCGTGCTTGCCCATGGTGCTTCCCATCTGCGCTAACAATTATTGTTGCGCCATCACGCTACCGCCTCACCCCATCCCCCCTCTGCCCTATTCACCCAAGCATACAATTGAATTATATACACATAATAGGCTGAACACATGAGCATCCTACCGTCCCGCGAATCACTCCATATACAAACAGTACTTGCTTCATATTATCATTAATACACTGCATACGTGCACAGCTACTATAATGACATGTACGGGAAAACCCCATACAATTAACACGACGGCTGTCGCTACCCACCAGAAACTGACCATACGCCCTCACAATATTAGGATAATCATAACATACAAAAGTTCTGTGATACAAAGTGTATCAGGTACAGCGCCTGATCCTAATCAATACTCTCAAGCATACCGCCTAATCGTTCTTCTGCCATTCGGCTACAGGAAAGTCATGCCTCAGTTATTCATTCTCAGTTCAAGCAGTACTCCGAACTAAGAGTAAACATGTGTCTGATGTCAATCACTCCGTAGGTAAACCATCTCAGTGCCCCTGACTACTATATGAGTTTGAAATGTCTTGTCAGTCATTAGTCATCGATTAATTGACATCTCCCACACCAACATGTGCAAATAAATTCCCTTTCAAACCCTCCCTGACGTCGTCACCCATACTCCAAAAACTGTAATTACAGATGTCCTCCGTCCGAAATTACCTACCACCCCATTACCTACCACGCACTTTTAAACAAAAAATACGAAACTACACCCCCAGTAAATTCCCTCATACCATGTTCCTGTACTCTCTCGAGAATGCCCTCTCACAAGCTAAACAGGAACCGATACATCAATTATCGATCCCACGAACGTAACCTCTGCGGTTCCCTCATTACTATGAGTTTCCGCAACAGGTCGCAACACACTGTCAACTATTTCCCTCCCAACCATTTACTTAATTCCCCCATTACATTGCCCACTTCCCTGCCTCCACGCCTCCCAATCTCCCTAGACATCTCTTAACATACACACACATCAGCCCTGATGAACTGTATGCAAGGGTTCTAAAGGAATGTAAAGAGGAGCTTAGCAAACATATGGCTAATCTTTTCAACATATCACTGCAAACTGGCATGGTGCCAGAAAAGTGGAAAATGGCAAATGTAATACCTATTTTCAAAGCAGGAGACAGGTCCTTAGCTTCGAACTATAAACCAATAGCATAGCACATTTACATTATTGTGCATTTTGCCAGGAGCTGAAGCTCCTGAGGCAGCAAAAATCACTTGTCATTGCCTCTACTTGGTAATTCTACCAATATTATCAAACCAATAGTAACTCCATAGTGGAACTTTGAATCAAATTGCCGAGGCATTAGTAGCCATCTTGAAAAGCATAAATTAATCAACGAATCTCAGCACGGTTTTACAAAAGGACGTTCCTGCCTTACAAATTTAATAACTTTTTTCACTAAGGTATTTGAGGAGGTAGATCATGGTAATGAATATGATATTGTGTATATGGACTTCAGTAAGGCTTTTGATAGAGTCCCACATCAGAGACTATAGAGGTAACTTAAGGCACACGGAATAGGAGGAATTTTTTTTTTCCTGGATAGATGCATGGTTGACAAATAGGCAGCAGAGAGTTTGCATAAATGGGGAGAAATCAGAGTGGGGAAGTGTCACAAGCGGTGTTCCACAGGGGTCAGTATTGGGCCCCTTGTTGTTCACAATCTACATAAACGACATAGATGAGGGAATAAATAGCGACATAAGCAAGTTTGCCGATGACACCAAAATAGGCCGTCCAATTCATTCAAATGAGGACATTAGAGCACTCCAGGAAGATTTGAATAGATTGATGCAGTGGCGGAGAAGTGGCAGATGCAGTTTAATATAGATTAATGCAAAGTTCTAAATATTGGACAGGACAATAACCATGCCATATATAAATTAAATAATGCAGATCTTAATACTATTGATTGCGAAAAGGATTTAGGAGTTCTGGTTAGTAGTAAACTAAAACCAAGACAACAGTGCATAAGTGTTTGCAATAAAGCGAACAGAATCCTTGGCTTCATATCAAGAAGCATAAATAATAGGAGTCCTCATGTTGTTCTTCAACTCTATATATCTTTGGTTAGGCCTCATCTTGATTATGCTGCACAGTTTTGGTCACCGTATTACAGAATGGATATAAATGCTCTGGAAAACGTACAAAGGAGGATGACTAAGTTGATTCCATGTATCAGAAATTTTCCCTATGAGGATAGACTGAGGGCCCTGAATCTGCACTCTCTAGAAAGGCATAGAATTAGGGGGGATATGATTGAGGTGTATAAATGGAAAACAGGAATAAATAAAGGGGATGTAAATAGTGTGCTAAAAATATCTAGTATTGACAGGACTCGCAGCAATAGCTTTAAGTTGGATAAATTCACATTCAGGAAGGATATAGGAAAGCATTGGTTTGGTAATAGAGTTGTCGATGAGTGGAACAAACTCCCGAGTACAGTTATAGAGGCTAAAACGTTGTGTAGTTTAAAAAAAAAAAAAAAATATATGAGTGTGTGTGGGTGGGTGTGAGGTGGACCTGACTAGTTTGTGCTACTAGGTCAGATGCCGTGCTTCTTCCTTAAGTGAATGTAACCTGACCTTCCTGGGTCGGGGCATTGGCTTAAGCCGGTGGGAGATTTGGACCTGCCTCGCATGGGCCAGTTTTCCTGCTGCAGTGTTCCTTCTTTCTTATGTTCGTATAAGCCCATATATACCTGAACACCTTAACTTCCAAGTTCTTCATGCCGTCCTGCAACAACAGGTAAATCACCGCTACGAGCCATAATTTACTATAAATCATTGCATTCACCACTATCACCAGCTGCTGCAGGGTTAGGTTCCCTGCCCTCCAACTCCCCATATGCGATATCGCCCCACCAACGGCCCTCTCAGAATTTACTCTTCTCGCTTCCTTACTATCACTCATAAATACTACCCCGCAAATTTTGACTTGTTCCACTACTGTCCACCCATATACCATACCCAACCTTCCGCCCACCCACGTACCCACCTCCAACAAACGTGATTTCGCCCCATTGACCTGCATGGCTGTTGCCTCACAAAAAAACCGGATGATCCTATTTATGTTCGCCAGATCCTCCTCATGACCTACCAGAACCGTCGTGTCATCGACATACTCAACAATACCTGGGGCACTGCCTTTGCCTACACGTCCTACCCACACCCCTTCCCCAATCAACCTATAAAAAGGGTTCTGCAGGCACGTGAACAGGATCTGCGACAGGGGACATCCCTGTCGCAGTCCTCTACCCATGCCCAGTTCTCTACCTACACGTCCATTCACTTTCACATGCATGCATGCCCCCTCATACAATGTCCCCACCTACCTAACTACTTCTTCCCCAAACCCCTGTTGCCTTATAACCTCAAACAACATGCCTCTGTCAACACTATCATATGCTGCCCTCCAGTCCAATGCTAGCACACATCCACCCATCCTGCCATCAAAGAAATCCTTGATTCGTTTATGCCCCTGAACCATGCTCCGACCCGGTATCCCGTACTGCCCTTTTGCTATCACTCTGCCAATCACCCTCTTCAACCGGTTCCCCAAGACTTTCACGAACACCTTGTAATCAGCAAACATCATAGCTAAAGCTCTATAATTCTGAACCATATTCATATTCTCACCCTTTTTAACCAACACCACAACTCCCGTACTCTGCGCTTTTCCCATGCACTTGTCATCCTTCATTCGATTTAGTATCCTCACCAAACACTCCTTAAGCACCCCCAATGTGCCCTGTAAAAGTCATTGGGGATGCTGTCAGTGCCTGGCGTTTTACCTCTACTTATGCCATTCACTGCTTCCCACACCTCTTCCTCACCAATCTCACCATCCATGCTTTCCCAGTCATCCTCCTCTAACACGCTCCTCATACCCTCTAATAAGATCCGTTCCTTTGATCTTATCTGAAGGCCCCGCCTAAACCCATCCATGTCCTCCCCCACTTCTATCGCTTCCGATATCTCCCCAAAACATACACTGATGGCTTATCTCCCCACAAAATGTCATCCATACCTGCTCTTAAGCGAACTGCATCAATCCTTCCATTCTGTAACTCCTTCAGTCTTTCCTGCAGACCCCGGTTCTCAGTAAGCACATAAGGCCCCCAACATTCATAACACAGACTCAATTGCCCCTCCAGGTACTTTCGCAAACCATACCTCCAGCTATTTTCCTCATGTCCTAGGCACTTGTAAAACTCCTGAATCCCCGGCTTCGCCTTCTCCTCCCACCACTGTACCAAGTTCTCCTCCCTTCTTCCTTTCGCCCACTTCCCTGCCCACCAATTTGCAAACGCCCCTTCCGTTCCTCCCCAACTAGCAATCTCACATTTAACTTCCAATAACCCCCATACCAGCAGACCGTCCCGACCCAATTGACCTCCACTAATACACCCCTGTGGTCTAAAAAACCTACATCTATGATCTGCACACTGCCGATTGTCACCTGCTATGTTGCATAAAACCTGCCTACACGTGCCACATAACCTTTACGTATAAAAGTATGCTCTATCCTCCACCCCCCCTACCACATCTACCAACCCTGCACTACCCAAGACATCCCTCAATACCCCTAACTCACATCCTGCATCCCTTGGCTCAACATCCCTCTTCTGAACCACACTATTCCAGTCGATACCATCAATTGCCACCCCAGGCATACCTCCCAAGAAATACACCAAAAAAATCCCTCACAAACTCAGTCTTTACTTTTCTACTATTGTCCGCAGGCATGTATACACCTATGAAACATACCCGTACCCCACCCCATTCCCCATCCACTCTCACTATTCGTCCTCCCCCACACTCCTCCCATGCTATCAATTTAAATGGGCTTGTCTCCTTTATGACTACAGCAACACCTCCCTTTAACCTGCCAGAGGACCCCGCATAAGACACTATACCCATTCAACCGCAAATCCCTTCCATACCTATGATTATGTTTTTGTATAAAACCCACTTGTACGTCAAATCATCTGAAAGTAACCTCCACCCACTTGTGTTTAATCTCGTCCATCATGCCGTTCAGATTAATGGTTAAACACCTGAAAATAAATGAGAGGATTTACCCTTAGACCTTTGTGGAAGTGGTACGGCACTCTAACCAGAGCCCCCCCTTACTAACACTCTTCCCTTCCCGGGCTTCTTCCGGGCCCTGCAAACCACCTTTACCCTGCCGGGCCACTTCCACCCAAAGATTCTTACAGGATCTTTGCCCTGGAGGAGAACATCATCACTGTCGGATGTTGCCACCGATTGTTTGCGGGATTTACCCGCCACATCTATGCCTCAACACTTTCACTCACATGCACTATGACCTGCATCTCTTCACACACCAAACCGTTACCCTCTTACCTGCCACACTCCACACTCGCAGCTTCCTCGACCCCCTCGAGGACACCACTACCTACTTTGGCTACCCCATGCACGGGGCTATCAAAGAGGTCCTCTTACATTCCTTGTAGTGGGGTCTCCAGGCTAATAGCTGAGATGTCAGGCAGACTCCCCATCGACCTGGCCCCCTCTGGCAGTGTCACGTCTAGGATAGTGAGACATGATTCCTCCACCCCATCGACGATGTCACTCAACTTCTTCGGATGTACCTCCAATACCTCCACAGGCGACTCACTCCGTTTCTCCTGCATGTCCAGCCTCGCAGTGCCCATGTCATTTCACTGCGCTCCCTTCCGCACACAGTCTGCTGCAACATGTTCATAGGAACCACAAAGACAGCATGTTCTGCGCTGCCCGATGAAAGTCACATACACCTGTGTGCGTAACTCTGGCATCACAACATATGACGGTATTGGTCGTTGAACCATCATTTTGAGGGAGTAAGAACCCTCAGGCAGACCCTGGTAAGGCCGATCATTCCACCTGCCAACAGTTGCTGAGTGTACCACACTGTAATCCTTGAACACTGACACAATGTCCATAGCATCAGCCTCAAATGGGACGTTTCGCACTCTCACCCAGGTATAAGACTGCTGAGACATCCTTCAACTTTATGTCCATCCCAGCAAGTTTGCCGATGACACCAAAATAGGCCATCCAATTCATTCTGACGAGGACATTAGAGCACTCCAGGAAGATTTGAATAAACTGATGCAATGGGCGGAGAAGTGACAGATGCAGTTTAATATAGACAAATGCAAAGTTCTAAACATTGGACAGGAAATTAACCATGCCACATATAAACTATATAATGTAGATCTTAATATTACTGATTGCAAAAAGGATTTGGGAGTTCTGGTTAGCAGTAATCTAAAACCAAGACAACAGTACATAAGTGTTCTCAATAAATCGAACAGAATCCTTGGCTTCATATCAAGAAGCATAAATAATAGGAGTCCTCATGTTGTTCTTTAACTCTATATATCCTTGGTTAGGCCTCATCTAGATTATGCTGCACAGGTCTGGTCACCGTATTACAGAATGGATGTAAATGCTCTAGAAAACGTACAAAGGAGGATGATCCCATGTATCAGAAATCTTCCTTATGAGGATAGACTGAGGGTCCTGAATCTGCACTCTTTAGAAAGGCGTAGAATTTCGTGGGATATGATTGAATTGTATAAATGGAAAACAGGAAAAAAGAAAGAGGATGTAAATAGCGTGCTAAAAATATCTAGCCTTGACAGGACTCGCAGCAATGGCTTTAAGTTGGAAAAATTCAGATTCAGGAAGGATATAGGAAAGCACTGGTTTGGTATTAGAGTTGTGGATGAGTGGAACACACTCCCGAGCACAGTTATAGAGGCTAAAACATTGTGTAGCTTTACAAATAGGTCAGATAAATACATGAGTTGGTGCGGGTGGGTGTGAGTTGGACCTGACTAGCTTGTGCTACAAGGCCAGATGCCGTGCTCCTTCCTTAAGTGAATGTGACCTGACCTGACTAAGTTGTGGCATTGGCTTAAGCCGGTAGGATACTTGGACATACCTCGCATGGGCCATTAGGTCTGCTGCAGTGTTCCTTCTTTCTTATGTTCTTATTTTTCCCCTATAATCTACCTTGTCCATAATTGCTATTGCATTTGCTTTGTCTGTTTCTTAAGGTGAAGTCCAGGATATTTCCTTAATCCATAGTATAACTTAACAAATCTTTGATGACTGCTAAACAATTATTTAATTAGCTTAGCATAATAAAATTCTCTAGTTTGTAATGTTTGATATTTAATTTAAGATTTTGGTTTAAGATTGATGAAATCTTGAAATATTTCATAACAATCTAGAGTAACAGTAGTAGTAGCTATTAATTATGTTCTAATAGTGATTGTAAGAACAACAGATAATTTTGGGTGATATAAACTCGCTTCAGAAACATACCAGAGTTAATAATTAAATGTGTATGTACTATATATATGTCTCACTGTCTATCTACCTTTGATATTGCTACAAAACTGCGTTACCCTACGAAGTTTGTAGAAACTGCTTTGCTGGACGCTAGGAAAATTCATCATAGGACTGAAACTAGAATATCTCCTCAGATCAATAATGTGCTTGTCCTTCCACACTATGAGAATTTATAATTTCTGTCGAATGCCCTAAAGAGATTCAACATACAAGTTGTTTTTAAGAATTCATGGACTGTTAAGTGTATGTTGATCAATAATTTCTTGCAACACTGTGTTGGTAGTGTGCACATGATTGGTTGCCAAGGCTGCAACTTATTTTAAGTGGGACAGATTGGCAAACCTCTAGATGTTAGAATAAAACAACATCAGTATTCAATAAGGACAGTTCAAGAATCATATGCAATGTTCAACCACACACGAGTTTGCAACAATCCTGCTAATTGTTTGGAAACCAAAGTAATAGTTCCATGAATGGCATAGCTAGAAAGAAATATTTTAGAATTGGCAATTATTAAACATGATAACCACTATTTATAATGGTAGTTGCGGGTTATTCAACCTCGATTCGTTTATAATTGAGTCTATTGTTCGAATGCTCTGAATTGTCTTTAGTGTCATGGTTCCTCTCCTAGGAATTAAAGTATGTTTTTCCTGCCATCTTGGGTTCGACCAGCGTCTGCCCAAAGAGTCTGGTGGGATAGATAAACTATGGCTGTCTGCCCTTGGATAAAACATAGATGCCTCCCTTTAATTTTAAGTCAGTCTGCCGTTGAGCAGTTTATTTCTTTTTCTTAATTTTGTTGATTTTTTTAAGACAAATGCCAGACACATTATAATTCAAAATGTAAAGTCTTTTATATCGTCCCAAAGTCTGACGGAATTTTTGATAATGTTTAGTTCGCTGTAATAACTCCATTACCTTTGCTTATGAGCTGACTGTCCTTCATGCCTATAATACTCAATCATTTTGACACTTGGCACTTGCGTGCCTGGGGCACTGAGCGTATCCTGCCTCTCTACTTCATTCTTAAGAAGAACATTTCTTTGAGCAAATGTGAAGAGACTGCTTACTCATTTCTGCAATATTGCAAGCTCCTGATGTTGTGTTGATTGAAACACGAAAGGCCTAGAGCTATCATTCACAAGGAATGGGAGTTGGTGAATGAAAGTGTGCAAGTGACAAGCAAAATAAAACGTGACGTTTTCTTTTGCTTGTCACTTGCACACTTTCATCCATCAAGTCCCACTCCTTGAGCCTTGATATCAAAAGCTCAGCATTTGACTTTGTCAAACGAAGATCTCTGATAAGGTCACTGAGGTGTGTTTGGTTTGGGTAGTAAAGATTCCTCCCTACAGCTGCATCTGTGATATCATATTCTTGTTCACTGTGCTCTTCATTTTCTGATTTGCTGCTTTCTTCTTCTGATGGTCTTCATTAGTGAAACTTCTTCACTTATTAAGACAGGTTGTGCTACTGTAATGATGTATCAGGCCTGTTTGATGCAATTGGAATTGCATGCAATCCAGATGAGTGGAGACTTTTCATTGACAGCTCCTCCAGAAGCTTAAAATCTGTAATTCTGCACAATGGGAACAAGAATGCATCTCTTCACTGGCTCATTCAGTAAATCTTAAGGACTACAACAGTGTGAAACTTCTACTGGAAGCTTTGAACTATGATACGCATGGTGGCATTTTTGACGGGACTCCAAGGAGGTTTTACCAAGTTTCCCTGTTAACTCTGTCGTTGGGATAGTAGAGACAGAGCAGCACATTACCAGATGAAACACTGGCCTCAAAGGACTGCGTTCTCAGTAGGAAGAAATAATATCAAACGTAAATCATTGGTGGATCCTCAAAAGGTTCTGTTCCCTCCATTACACATCAAACTAGACAAAGAGTCTGCAGCCTTCAAGTATATTCAAGACTTCTTTCCAAAGCTATCAAAGGCAAAGGTGAAGGCTGGCATCTTCACTGTACCACAAGTCATGATAATCATGAAGTGCTCAAAATTTCCAAACAAGCTCACAGAGATGGAAAAGGAAGCCTGGGAGAGTTTTTGATGCTGTAGCACACTGCTTTCTGGGCAACAACAAGGCTGACAATTATGTGGAACTTGTTCAGATGGTTTTAGGATGTCCCATAAGGTCCATATCCTTGATGCTCATCTTGACAATTTCAAGGCGAATATGGGAGCATACTCAGAGTTCGAAAATAACACTTACGTGCCAGGAACCAAAACTGTGTTACATAGTGGTATCGATATTTAAGTAATCAAACATGCTGTCTAGGTTCATAAGATTTCACATATTTTCGATATTACTAGGATCTCACATATCATGTATGAGACAGTCACACTCATATCGAGAATAATATGATTACACATGCTATTACGATTCTTATAATGATCGCATATTATCGATAATAATACGGTATTATTATCGAGTATTGAATTAAGACATATACAGTGCTAGTCACGGCATTATGCCGTCCCTCCCCCTCACACGTACCAAAACACAAACACATACCAAGAAAGATTATAATATATATATTTGCACATTTACCGAGGTTTTAATACTTGGTGCTGCGTCCTTTACGCTTAATCACGTCCCTCAGCCGTGTAGGAAGATTCTCACACAAATTCTTGAGGGTTTGGGGAGGTAAATAATTGCATGCCTCATTTAGAGCAGCCTCCAGCGGCGGGTATGGAACTGAGAGAGAGAAAATAATTATTAAAAATAGAGCACATACCATTCTCCTTGCCAGTAAGATTTTTTTTTTTTTTTTTATTAACACATCGGCCGATTCCCACCAAGGCAGGGTGGCCCGAAAAAGAAAAACTTTCATCATCATTCACTCCATCACTGTCTTGCCAGAAGGGTGCTTTACACTACAGTTATAAAACTGCAACATTTACACCCCTCCTTCAGAGTGCCGGCACTGTACTTCCCATCTCCAGAACTCAAGTCCGGCCTGCCGGTTTCCCTGAATCCCTTCATAAATGTTACTTTGCTCACACTCCAACAGCACGTCAAGTATTAAAAACCATATGCCTCCATTCACTCCTATCAAATACGCTCACACATGCTTGCTGGAAATCCAAGCCCTCGCACACAAAACTTCCTTTACCCCTCCTCCAACCTTTCCTAGGCCGACCCCTACCCCGCCTTCCCTCCACTACAGATTTATACACTCTCGAAGTCACTCTGTCTCGTTCCATTCTCTCTACATGTCCAAACCACCTCAACAACCCCTCCTCAGCTCTCTGGACAATCGTTTTGGTAATCCTGCACCTCCTCCTAATTTCCAAACTCCGAATTCTCTGCATTATATTCACACCACACATTGACCTCAGACATGACATCTCCACTGCCTCCAGCCTTCTCCTCGTTGCAACATTCATCACCCATGCTTCACACCCATATAAGAGCGTTGGTATAACTATACTCTCATACATTCCCTCTTTACTTCCATGGACAAGGTTCTTTGTCTCCACAGACTCCGAAGTGCTCCACTCACCCTTTTCCCTCATCAATTCTATGATTCACCTCATCCTTCATAGACCCATCCTCCGACATGTCCACTCCCAAATATCTGAATACATTCACCTCCTCCATACTCTCTCCCTCCAATCTGATATCCAATCTTTCGTCACCTATTCTTTTGTTATTCTCATCACCTTACTCTTTCCTATATTCACTTTCAATTTTCTTCTTTTACACACCCTACCAAATTCATCCACCAACCTCTGCAGCTTCTCTTCAGAATCTCCCAAAGCACAGTGTCATCAGCAAAAGCAACTGTGACAACTCCCACTTTGTATTTGCTTCTTTATCTTTTAGCCCAACACCTCTTGCCAAGACCCTCGCATTCACTCTCTTACAACCCCATCTATAAATATATTGAACAACCAGGTGACATCACACATCCTTGTCTAAGGCCCACTTTTACTGGGAAATAGTCCCCTTCCCTCCTACACACTCTAACCTGAGCCTCACTATCCTCATAAAAACTCTTCACTGCTTTCAGTAACCTTCCTCCTATTCCATACACCTGCAACATCTGCCACATTGCCCCCCTATCTACCCTATCATACGCCTTTTCCAAATCCATAAATGCCACAAAAACATCTTTACCCTTATCCAAATACTGTTCACCTATATGTTTCACTGTAAACACTTGGTCTACACACCCCCTACCTTTCCTAAAGCCCCCTTGTTCATCTGCTATCCTGCTTTCTGTTTTACTCTTAATTCTTTCAATAATAACTCTACCATACACTTTACCAGGTACACTCAACAGACTTATTCCCCTATAATTTTTGCACTCTCTTTTGTCCCCTTTGCCTTTATACAAATGAACAATACACGCTCTCTGCCAATCCCTAGGTACCTTACCCTCTTCCATACATTTATTAAATAATAGCACCAACCACTCCAAAAGTTATTTTTAAGGGGACCTATCTTATCCCTAACTTTTGTTCTATAAACCTGGAAAAAACTTTTTGGGTTAGTTTTTGAATCCCTAGCAACTTTAATTTCATAGTCCCGTTTAGCTTCTCTTATATCCTTTTTAACGTCCCACTTAATGTCGGTATACTGATTTATAAGATGACCCTCACCTCTATTTATGCGCCTATAAATTCCTTTCTTCTGTCCTAAAAGATATTTGAGCCTATTATTCATCCATTTTGGGTCAGTTCTACTTGATCTAATTTCTTTATATGGGATAAATGTTCTTTGGGCAGCCTGTATAGTGTTAAGAAAACTGTCATATTGATAGCTCTCTTCGTTACCCCAGTCAACAGTTGATAAATGTTCTCTAAGCCCATTATAATCTGCTAAGCGAAAGTCTGGGACTGTTACTGAATTATCCCTACTATCATACATCCATTCAATGCTAAAGGTAATTAATTGACTTGTGGTCGCTTGAGCTGAGTTCCTCTGTAATTTCTAAATTATTAACAAGGGTTCCTTGTTTGCCAGAACCAAGTCAAGTAGGTTATTTCCCCTTGTAGGTTCTGTCACAAACTGCTTCAAAAAGCAATCCTGAACTACCTCTAAAAAGTCGTTAGATTCTAAATTCCCTGTCAAGAAATTCCAATCAATCTCACTAAAGTTAAAGTCCAATAGAATTGCTACGTTATCATTCCTTGTGGACTTAACAATTTCCTCCCAGAGTAGTCTCCCTTGTTCCCTATCTAAGTTTTATGCAACAATTTAAATAATCACGGACATAGAGTGCCACCCCACCCCCCCTTCCCGATACTTCTGTCTACTTGGAACAATTTAAAACCCTGAATGTGACATTCAGCAGGCATGTCCCGATTTTTCATATTAAACCACGTCTCAGTTATTGCAAAAACATCAATATTACCCGCACTTTCAACTAATCTCAACTCGTCCATCTTATTTCTAGCACTACGACTATTAGTGTAAAATACATATAAATACCCCCCTTTCTCTTTACCCTTCTTGCTCATTTCTCTTTTTCCACTATACCTATTACAGTCCTTGTCACCTAGTGCCACTGACTTTCTAATATCCACCTTATTCTGCCTATTACTAGTTCTCCTAGAATTCATAATATTACTACACTGGGACTTCAATGTTTTTTTCCCCATAACCCATACCACAACTTTTTATAATATAAAGCCCTAACAGGTCCCTCCAATGCAGTTGCCAGAGATGGGTTAGTTGTAGTAACATGATTTGTTACATGTCCGTACATGTCCTCAGAATCAAGATTCTGAGGACATGTTCGGCTGCGACAACTACTACTTAGGGTATGACCTACTTCCACTGGGGAATTCCGCATACCAATGACTATGCCCTCGTCTGCTATACGTCCCTTTCCACCTGACGTTAGTATATAAGCGCCAGCCTCCTTGTCTCTGCATCCAGAACCTCGACGAGATCGGTGTTCTTCACACCAACTCCAAGGCTGAGGGACACATATCTGTTAACAGTTCTTACAGACACCTCTGAGAGAAGATGTAGGTTTTTTCTTTCAATGCTTTAGAAGTTATCTTAAGTGTACTCTGTAACTGCTTCTTTAACACAGTTAAGGCACGAACAGATGTCCTCTTCAAGGGGCCAGGCCGAGGTTTGGCAGACGGTAACTCGACACCGCCACCAGCCTTGAAACGCTGCACCCAGTTCCTCACTGAACGCTCACACACACTAACATTCACCACTATTCTTTTGTCTGGTACCCAGCATTGTGAAGCCCTATGATTTGAGCTATAGTTTCAGATGTTAAAGACTTCATTTTACCCATAATCAAACATTTATAACCCTAAAACCAAAGTGAACACTGGACAAAAGATGGGGCGGATGAGAGACAAAAGTGCAACACTTCCTCTCACCACGGCAGCCATGTGAGCACTGAGGAGTCACTGTGGAGTGTGGTAGCAGGCCACGACGTCATGCCAACGGCTGCTACCCGGCATAATGCAGTGAAGATAAAATATCCAACTATATGGTATTTTTTTTTATTTTCGTCACGGCATTATGCCTGTGCGATCACCCGGCATAATTCCGTGACTTGCACTGTACGTTGATGATTGCTTGGGTGTATATACATTCACAAATGATAGCCTGTGTAGTAATACAGATAGTCAGGTTAGCTCACGTAGTAATGCATTCTCTCAAGGAAGCTTAAATTGATATATTCACGAATGATATGTCGATATGATTAATTAAACGAAAACTCAACCAAACTATAGAGATAAATCTTGGTGTTATGGATAGAGAGAAGGTATGGTAGTATGGTTACAAAAAACACTTATTACTATATCAATAATTAGTGTTTTCATTTAGGTTCTCTTACGGTAAGTCCCCCTAATTTGTATAATGGATGTCCTGTAGCTCGATCGCTAGCGCACTCAGCTCACACACTGAGGTCTGGAGTTCGAATCTCCGGTACGGCTGGAAAACATTAGGGACGTGTTTCCATAAGACACCTGCTGTCCATGTTGACCCATCAGTATAAAATGGGTACCTGGGTAACAAAAAAGGCACAATACCGTGACTGGAACAATACACACACAACCCGCACATTTAAAAAGAGAGGAGCTTACGACGACGTTTCGGTCCGACTTGGACCATTTACAAAGTCACTGTGACTTTGTAATTGGTCCAAGTCGGACCGAAACGTCGTCGTAAGCTCCTCTCTTTTTATATGTGCGGATTGTGTGTGTAGGGTACCTGGGTGTTAGTCAACTGGTGTGGGTCGCATCCTGGGACAAAACTGACCTAATTTGCCCGAAATGCTCTGCATAACAAACGGCTTTCTATATAGTAGTATGCCATTGATGTCAGCTAGGCCTGTATACCAAGTACATGTACTTATAAAAATAAATAATAAAGATATTCTTTATTCTTTATTCTTTAATAATAGTGAGTGCTTCTAATATTCCTTAACATTCACTCTCTCATCTTGGATATATAAGGAAGAATTAAGTGTCTAATATGATTACTACTACTAATAATAATACGATTACTCCAGTTAAGTACTGGAGTAATGATATTATTATTATTATTATTATTATTATTATTATTATTATTATTATTATTATTATTATCATTATTATTATTATTATTATTATTATTATTATTATTATTATTATTATTATTTTTAACTAAGCATGTTATTATTATATGGAAATAACTGTCGTATAAGACATTCTTAAATAGTAATTTCTTTGTGTTTTCCGGCAAAATTGGTCATAATTATGTTGGTAGACGTGTAATAATTTTTTGTATTGGTTAGTGTCTGGACATGACATTTCTTGCAGCGTTTCCGCTATTTATAATAAATGATATTTTTACCATTTAACTCTCTATATATTTGCGACAAAGGTTCCATGCAGTCCTCTTTATTGTTGTATTGCTGTAATTAGGGATTTATTTAATTTAAACCGTGATGTAGTTCAGTGCCAGTCCACAGCCAGCTTAGCAGAATCACCTAACAATTTTCACATCATTAGTGGCAATGCGGTGGTGACACCTAATATTCTCACACTTGCTGTTTTGATCCTTTATTCACTAGAACCTTCAGCGATCCTGCTCACTCCAGGCGCTCCAGTGGCCCTTCATCCTCTAGAACCTTCAGCGATCCTGCTCACTCCAGGCGCTCCAGTGGCCCTTCATCCTCTAGAACCTGCAACGATCCTGCTCACTCCAGGCGCTCCAGTGGCCCTTCATCCTCTAGAACCTGCAGCGATCCTGCTCACTCCAGGCGCTCCAGTGGCCCTTCATCCTCTAGAACCTGCAGCGATCCTGCTCACTCCAGGCGTTCCAGTGGCCCTTCATCCTCTAGAACCTGCAGCGATCCTGCTCACTTCAGGCGTTCCAGTGGCCCTTCATCCTCTAGAACCTGCAGTGATCTTTCATATTATAGAAGCTAGAAGGATCCTTCACAATCCAGAAGCTACAATGATCTTTCATACTCTTGATGCTGCAGTCATCCTTCATGCTGCAGATCCTGCAGTGATTCTCCACACTCTGGAAGCTGCAGAGATCCTTCATACTTTACAAGCTGCAGTGATGCTACAAATTATTCTTATATTTTATTTAAAAAATATGAAATAAAATTAATACGAGATTACTGAAAATAAGACATAATCGACCACTGTTGGTAAGTCTTCAGTGAAACAGCGTATCGCTCAAAAGACCTGTACCAAACAGTCATAATGATAGGTAATGATACATTGACTTTGTAGGAGTTTCCTCTGTTGTAAGTTTCATTGCACTTCACAGTTTCGTACTTAAATTGAACAGTTAAAATAATAACTATCCAAAGACACAACAGGTGTGACAGGTGTGCTTAACACTTAGGTGATACACAGAAATTAATGGTTATATAGGCCATGTTTAATCACTAATCTTAGAGTGTCCCTCAAGTTGCACGAAAATGACACACACATCATGTGGGCCTTCAGTCTCCTTTAATTAACTATCTTAATGAATTATCTTGGTGTATCATGCAAGTTGCAGCATGGTTATCTTACACGGCGTGGGTAGCTGGGGTCTCCTTTAATTAACTCACGTAATTAACTTGCCAGTCTTCAGATCAACAGCAGAGAAAGCTGGCACCAAAGCCTGGGCTATTTCGTAGCATAATCAAGTACGGTCAAAGCATGTAGAAGTATATGGGAGCGTTATTAATGTATTTGAACTTTTGAGAATTGATACCTTATGAAATCTTATTAATGTCTGTATTCGTGTTATACTGTGAACCTTGATGGCATGCGAGATCCTTTTTGTTATCGAAAAAATGCCTTCATCCTACCCTTTTATTTTTTTTTTTTTCCAAATAAACATAAGTTCTTCACACAGAGTCTGCTTAAACAATCCTAATTAATTTTGCTTCATTTATGGCGAATACTCTTTGCCCAAAAAAAAAAATCACAGATTTTGCAAAACAAGATTATCTTGCTTATTTTGTAGTGGTGCTTTGCGAATAAGACAATCTTGATCTCCCCATATGGTTTGCAAAACCTGTAGAATGCTTACGACAATGGAAAATAGACATGTCTATGTTTGAAAAAAATTGGTATGCTTATGGTGTGGAGAGAGAGCCGAAAAACTACCACAACGATTGTTATTTCAATCGATACAAGAAAGTCAAGTGGGAATATCCTGATTTGGAGTCAGCAACGAGACTTGTGCACCACAACGAAGACGTTTCCGCAATAATGGATTCAAGTTAGATAAGTTTAGATTTAGAAAGGATATAGGAAAGTATTGGTTTGGAAATAGGGTAGTTGATGAGTGGAACAGTCTGCCTAGTAGGGTTATGGAAGCAAGGACCTTGGGTAGTTTCAAATTTAGGTTGGATAAATTCATGAGTGAGAGGGGTTGGATTTGAGTGGGACTCGCACATGAGTAAATAGAATTATCAAAGCTTATTTCTTGGGTAGCATTAAAAATTAGGTTGAGGATGAATTATGGGATGAATTGTGAAGGACCTGCCTAGTATGTGCTAACTGGCCTGCTGCAGTGTTCCTCCTTTCTTATGTTCAATGTTTATAAAAATGCTTGACCTTCCGTTGTCAGATGTTGAAAAAAACTGAGGGATTAGGACGTAAAAGAAGTGACTTGACAGCAGTAGAAGTGAATATAAAATAAGCACTTCACCAGCCCACCAGTTCTCCCAAGAAGAACTCAAGATCCGATGCGTGACCTCAGTCTGTGACAGCAGATATATGAACGTTTAGCATCCAGACTAAAATCAAAGAACTGTCTACAACAATAAGTTAAAATAACAGCTAATCAGACAAGAAAAGTGGAACCCCTTCCTTACTTCAGCCAAGATGTATGCTGCAATAACATCCCTGGACTTCTTCGAATATGACTTGAATATCGTTCAGGAGATTGACTGCTGTTTTTAAACAGCTCCATGAGAAGCTTGAAATGTGTCTCATTGCACAATGGTAACTAATATGCATCTTTTCCGATAGCTCACTCAGCAAAACTGTACTGATGACCAACAATGAAGAAAATCATACAAGTAACGTCTTCATATGCAGAAATGTTAATCTGCTGTCATATAGAATGAAGAGTATATTCTAAAAAATAATTTAAATGCGATTTCTAAGTTAGCTGTGCTTGATCAATATATTTTTCACATCTTTTATGTTTTTCAAAGGGATACCAAATTTATCAAAATCTAGAGTCAATCAGCCAAACCGATGACATATTAGGAAGTAGCTCCACAAACTTACCCTAAAATCGGTGTAACATCATTGAAAAGAAAATGAGAGTTGACCATCGTGTGAACCTTGATGACGTGTTTGGTTGTTTATATTCATAACTTTTAGCATCGTATGAACCTTGGTAGTAATTCCGTTCGTATTAATATGTGTGAATATATGTAACTCAGAGTGCTTGCGATTTTACTAATATATGTTAAATGACAAATATATGACCTTATGACAGAATACGTGATTCTGTTCATACCAACGACATGTGTTATCTTATGAACTTGAGTGTTCCTAATATAACCCCTTAAGGGCTGACAGCTTTACAGCAGGATTAATCTGTAAGTTTCTTTAGTTGTCTGCTGCAAACAAAGTAAAGATAGTTTGTTAATATTTCTGGTACATTAGTTTAATTATTTAGATAATATAACATACAAAGACTATTACACTATCTCCAACTTGATAAATGAGTTGACAGTGAAGCACATGTGATCAAAAGAGTGGCCAAAAATGCTGACCACATTATTTGCATTTAGACTGACCATCATTTACATAATGTATACCAAATTTCCAGAAGTGTGTGTAGCCAAGCTTATGCCTGGCTGCTACGGTGCAAGTCAATCTTTTCCTTACAAGCTGCTCTCTAAATCTCTTAGCCTTCTTCATGACATCCTAGTGAGCTTCTCGTCTACTAAGGATTCCAACTGCACCCCTGTGATATTTATTATTTTCTTCTCTCTTTATTTATTCTTAATGAATGACACTGATATACCTAAATTATTTTTTTTTATTTCTCTTCAGGGTACTTTATAATGTAGGAGTAATTTAATATGTAATGGAATTTCCAAGAATAGTACATTAAGTGCCTTTAGAGGTGACACAGAATCGGTAATGATCAAAAAGCCCAGCTCAGTATCATAATAAATTAACTTTAGTGTCATTAGGCTAGCAAACAATTAAGCTCGCAGAATGACATTCATTTGTTAATTATTATGCCTAGCTCTATATGGAGATTGAAATACTAACAAATGCAGCCCTGCCATTAGACTCCTGGTAAGTGTAAATAATTTGTGATATATTATTACTTTGTCCATGGAAGCAAAGAGGGGAATGTATGAGAGTATAGTTATACCAACACTTTTATATGGGGGTGAGACATGGGTTGTGAATGTTGCAACAAGGAGAAGGTTGGAGGCAGTGGAGATGTCATGTCTGCGGGTAATGTGTGGTGTGAATATAATGCAGAGAATTCGTAGTTTTGAAATTAGGAGGTGTGGGATTTCCAAAACTATTATCCAGAGGGCTGAGGAGTCGTTGTTGAGTAGGTATGGACATGTAGAGAGAGTGGAAGGAAATAGAATGACTTCTAGAGTGTATAAATCTGTAGTGTGGAGGGAAGGTGGGGTAGGGGTCGGCCTAGGAAAGGTAGGAGGGAGGGGTAAAGGAGGTTTTGTGTGTGAGGGGCTTGGACTTCCAGCAAGCATGCGTGAGCGTGTTCGATAGGAGCGAATGGAGACAAATGGTTTTTAGGACTTGACATGCTGTTGGAGTGCAGGCAAGGTAACATTCATGACTGGATTCAGGGAAACCGGAAGGCCGGACTTGAGTCCTGGAGATGGGAAGTACAGTGTCTGCACTCTGAAGGAGGGGAGTTACTGTTGCAATTTTATAACTGTAACCAAGGAGGACGTTGGCCCACGGGTCAAGTCGCCCGTTCCGCTGACAGACTTAGTGGTCAATCAAGGAGTACTGTGTCGTGTAGCGCCTCTGGCAAAACAGTGATGGAGTAAATGATGAAAGTTTTTCTTTTTCGGGCCACCCTGCCTTGGTGGGAGACGGCCGATGTGTTAATATAAAATTAAACAAATATTACTAATTTCTTCTTGAACAATGTCGTTGCTAGTGATTTAATGGAGTACTGTTAATGAGTGTCTTGAGATGCGCTTTATAATATATGATAATAAATGAATGTAAGTTATATTAAGTGACGAGGTGCTTTTGTTGTATTCACATATATAGTTGGCGTTGGTAATAGGATTTAATTCAAATGCTTGTTTTCAGAACTTTGCATTTGGCTACATTACACTGCATCTGCCACTTCTCAAACCAATGCATTAGTCTATTCAGATCTTCCTGTAGCAATCTAGTGTTTTCGTCAGAATTAATCCGACAGCCTGTTTTGGTGTCATCGGCAAACTTGCTTATGTCACTATGGTTTGAGTATATTTTCGTACAGACCTTCAGCTAGGGTTATGAGAACAAAGTCTGGTCCATTTCTTAACAATAAAATGTCAATACAGTGGCAATCACAATTATCATTTCACCAATTCCAGGAATATCAAGCTCTTCTATTTCATGAACTTTATCAGTTTTACGAGAACCGAGAATAATTATAAGGGCATCATTTTATACAAGCCACAATTGTCGGAATGTGTTTTCTTTAGCTAATATTAAAATAGGGCAGCATAATTACTTAAGAATCTAATATATTCAATGGAAAACATTCTCACTATTCTTACATTAACACCATAGTTGGGGCTGTAGCCACTGTCAGCATGTAGATTATTTTTGAATATCTTATTTGGTGCTCCTTTTGATGTGTACATCTTCTCCAAGATTTCTGCAAGGTTAAGGTACAAGATGTTGTCACCTAATAAGACAACAGGTAGGACATGTTTTCTTGTAAATATATTAGTTTTAGCTGAAAACATGATGAGGCCATATCGACTAAATATTATTTGAAATTTAATAACAAAAGTGCTTGTTTTTAAAGCCCTTTTCTTCCGATCGTTATGTCATCAGGATAGGTAATAACTACATGTATATGTGAGGTATTCTATTTAAGTACAATCAAGGCAAGCATTTAAGTGTTTATTAATGAGGAGAGAAAAGAAAATGGATTTCTTGACATACGCATTTAAATGAAATGATGCTCATTATTCTTAGCAGAACAACATATTAATAACACGTACATATATTTTTATTAATGATGTAGTTATTCCTACCATTAATCTGTTTATAAATTGTATGCAACACCGACAATACGATGAATTAGTGCAACATCTGGCTATCTTTACTTTGTAGACGTTTCGCTATCTAAATATATATATATATATATATATATATATATATATATATATATATATATATATATATATATATATATATATATATATATATATATATATATATATATATATATAAGAAAAACTTTCATTATCATTCACTCTGTCACTGTCTTGCCAGAGGCATGCTTACACTACACTTATGAAACTTCAACAATAACACCCCTCCTTCAGAGTGCCGGCACTGTACTTCTCATCTCCAGGAATCAAGTCCGGCTGGCCGGTTTCCATGAATCCCTTCATAGATGTTACCTTGCTTACACTCCAACAGCACTTCAAGTCCTGAAAACCATTTGTCTCCATTCGCTCCTATCTAACATGCTCACGCACGCTTGCTGGATGTCCAAGCTAATCGCACACAAAACTTCCTTCACCCCCTCCCACCAACCTTTCCTGGGCCGACCCCTACCCCGCCATCCCTCCAATACAGATTTATGTACTCTCGAAATAATTTGATTTCGTTCCATCCTCTCTACATGTCCATCCCATCTCAATAACCCCCCTGAGCCCTGTGGATAATAGTTTTTGTAATCCCATACCTCTTCCTAATCTCCAAACTACGTATTCTCTGCATTATATTCACACCACACATTGCCCTCAGACGTGACATATCCACTGCTTCCAGCCTTCTCCTTGTTGCAACATTCACAACCCATGTTTCACACCCATACAAGAGTGTTGGTATAATTATACTCTCATACATTTCCCTCTTTGCTGTCATGGAAAAAGTTATCTGTCTCCACAAGCTCCTCAGTGTACCACTCACCTTTTTCCCCTCGTCAATTCTATGATTCACCTCATCCTTCAAAGACCCATCTGCTGACACGTCCACTCCCAAATATCTGAACACATTCACTTCTTCCATACTCTCTATCTCCAATCTGATATCCAATCTTCCGTTACCTAATTTATTTGTTATCCTCATCACCTTACTCTTTCCTATATTCACTTTTAATTTCCTTCTTTTACATACCCTACCAAACTCATCCACCCACCTCTGCAACTTCTCTTCAGAATCTCCCAAAAGCACTGTGTCATCAGCAAAGAGCAACTGTGATAACTCCCACTTTGTGTTAGATTCTTTATCTTTTAACTCCACACCTCTTGCCTACACTCGAGCATTCACTTCTCTTACTACTCCATCTGTATTGAACAACCATGGTGACATCACACATCCCTGTCTGAGGCCTACTTTTACTGGGAAATAATCTCCCTCTCGCCTACATACTCTAACCTGAGCCTCACTATCCTCGTAAAAACTTTTCACCGCTTTCAATAACCTACCTCCTATTCCATACATTTGCAATATCTGCCACATTACCCCCCTATCCACCCTATCACATGCCTTTTCCAAATCCATAAATGCTACAAACACCTCTTTACTCTTATCGAAATATTGTTCACCAATATGTTTCACTGCAAACACTTGGTCTACACACCCCCTAACCTTCCTAAAGCCTCCTTATTCGTCTGCTATCCTGCTCTCCGTCTTACTCTTAATTCTTTAAATAATAAATCTACCATACACTTTACCAGGTATACTCAACAGACGTAATTCCCTATCATTTTTACGCTCTCTTTTGTCCCCTTTGCGTTTATATAAAGGAACTATGCATGCTCTCTGCCAATCCCTAGGTACCTTACCCTCTTCCATACATTTATTAAATAAAAACACTAACCAATCCCAAACTATATCCCCACCTGCCTTTAACATTTATATCTTTATCCCATCAATCCCAGCTGCTTTACCCTCTTTCATTCTACCCACTGCATCACGAACTTTCCCCACACTCACAACTGGTTCTTCCTCACTCCAATAAGATGTTATTCCTCCTTGCCCTATACACGAAATCACGGCTTCCCTATCTTCATCAACATTTAACAATTCCTCAAAATATTCCCTCCATCTTCTTGATACCTCTAACTCTCCATTTACTAACTCTCCTCTCCTATTTTTAACTGACAAATCCATACTTTCCCCTAGGCTTTCTCAACTTATTAATCTCACTCCAAAACTTTTTCTTATTTTCAATAAAATTTGTTGATAACATCTCATATATATATATATATATATATATATATATATATATATATATATATATATATATATATATATATATATATATATATATATATATATAGAGAGAGAGAGAGAGAGAGAGAGAGAGAGAGAGAGAGAATGGATCAAAGTAGAATGACTTGGAGAGCGTATAAATCTGTAGGGGAAGGAAGGCGGGGTAGGGGTCGTCCTAGAAAAGGTTGGAGGGAAGGGGTAAAGGAGGTTTTGTGGGCGAGGGCTTGGACTTCCAGCAAGCATTTGTGAGCGTGTTAGATAGGAGTGAATGGAGACGAATGGTTTTTGGGACATGACGATCTGTTTGAGTGTGAGCAGGGTAACATTTTGTGAAGGGATTCAGGGAAACCAGTTAATTGATTTAATTGGACTTGAGTCCTGGAAATGGGAAGTACAATGCCTGCACTTTAAAGGAGGGGTCTGAGATAGTGACAGCTGGGAGGGACTTTTCTCAGCTGTCGTATCTGAGCTCCTCTGCAAAGACAGTGATTATGTATGAGTGTGGTGAAAGTGTTGAATGATGATGAAAGTATTTTCTTTTTGGGGATTTTCTTTCTTTTTGGGTCACCCTGCCTCGGTGGGAGACGGCCGACTTGTTGAAAAAAAAAAAAAAAAAAAAAAAAAAATATATATATATATATATATATATATGCAAAAAGATCACAGTAAACAGGTGATATCAAAATATGCAAAACAACCACTATGAAAAAATAGAAGAATTCCAAGCGCTTTCGTGACTACTCGTATTGATAATGTGAGTAGTCACGAAAGCTGAATTCTTCTATTTTTCATAGTGGTTTTTTATATATATATATATATATATATATATATATATATATATATATATATATATATATATATATATATATATATATATATATATATATATATAATGAGGAGAACGGAACAACGAATAGGCAATCTTGACACCCATGATGCCTTATACATTCTCACAAAATGCTTGAGTATGCCCAGGTTGACATATTTCCTAAGATGTGCTCTTTCATATGATAACCCTATACTGCACGAATATGACAGTATCCTGAGGCAGATCTTTACTGAAGTACTTAACCTTACTCTAGAAGATGGGCAGTGGGACCAAGCTACACTCCCAGTCAGACTAGGAGGCATTGGTGTCCGCAAGTCATCTCAGATTGCTCTACCTGCTTTCCTGTCTTCATGCATTGCATCCAGAGGGCTTGTAGCAGCAATTCTCCCTGAACATCTTAGGGACACGATTGGAATCCATGACCAAAAGTTTGTTGATGGAGCCAGGAGCTGGGATAATCTAACAGGCTCTGAAACTAGGCCTGCTTCCCCCAACAACTACAAACAGTCGCACTGGGATGGCCCAATAGTAGAGAATATAGCCTCAGCAATGCTTCAGAGTGTGTCAGGGAAGGATAGAGCCCGCCTCCTTGCAGTGACAGCTCCTCATGCAGGGGACTTTCTTTTGGCTGTTCCCAACTCCAGCCTTGGCACACGCCTCGACCCACAGACCATCCGCATTGGTGTTGCCCTTCAACTTGCCTCCCCTATTCTCGCCGAACACAGGTGTATTTGTGGCAGTGAAACAGCAGATCGATTCGGGTACCATGGTCTTGAGTGTCGTAAATCCGAGGGAAAGATTGCAAGGCATGAAGACGTTAATAACATTATCAAGAGGAGCCTCACAACAGCCGGATGCCCAGCAGTAAGGAAACCACCCCAACTATGCAGATATGATGGCAGCCAAAAGCGTCCAGTTGGTATCACCCTTCAAGCCTGGATAGACGGCAAGCAGGTGGTGTGGGACTACACATGTGCATCTACCTTGGCTGATACCTATCTCCAATACACCAGGGAGGAAGGAGGGGCAGCTGCCACTTTCAGGGAGTCCCAGAAGTCGAGAAAATATGGAGAACTTGCCCATCATTATATGTTTGTTCCCATAGGCTCAGAGACCCTTGGCTCATGGGGAAAGAGTGCATCTAAGTTCTTCAAGGAGCTGGGCAAAAGAATCAACAGGGTAACTAGGGATCCCAGGGCAGCTAGTTTTCTGTTCCAGCGACTCAGCGCTGCTATACAGAGGGGTAATGAATGCTGTATTCTGGGCACGCGCCCCAGCTCGGAAGAGCTGGATGAGATTTTCGCATTATAATCAGTGACAAACATTTAACAATATGTACTAGACATGTATCTCTCACACCTCGTGTACTGTATATGCCATCTTTATATCAACAATGTATCTCTTAAATATTTTGTACCATATTATGTAATAAAATATACCTATTGGTAAAAAAAAAAAAAAAAAAGAAGATTGGGTGGTAGGGGAAGTGGAATATTCAAATGACATCAGGAAGAAGTCCAAATTTTCTTCCTTGAAGCCTTTTTATCCACTTCTCCGAGGGTATGGGTCCCACAATTTGTACCAGAGGTGGACTAATCTTATATATATATATATATATATATATATATATATATATATATATATATATATATATATATATATATATATATATATATATATATATTATATATATATATATATATATATATATATATATATATATATATATATATATATATATATATATATATATAGGATGGGGTCCACCTCTGGTTTCAATTGTGGGACCCATTGCCGGAGAAGTGGATAAAAGACTTCAAGGAAGAATATTTAGATTTCTTTCTGAAGCCATTTGAATATTCCACTTCCCTACCACCATATATATATATATATATATATATATATATATATATATATATATATATATATATATATATATATATATATGTATATGTATAAACCCCTACACCCTGAAGGAGGGGTGTTAATGTTGCAGTTTTATAAGTGTAGTGCAAGCGCGCCTCTGGCAAGACAGTGATGAAGTGAATGATGATGAAAGTTTTTCTTTTTTGGTCCACCCTGCCTTGGTGGGACACGGCCGATGTATTAATTAAAAAAATAAAAACACTAATCTCAAGCAGAAGGCAACTAGAACCTTCCAACCTTGGGACAAAATACGCATTAGTATAAATAACAAAAAAGGCACAATGCCGTGACTGGAACAATACACACACAACCCGCACATATAAAAGGGAGGAGCTTACGACGACGTTTCGGCCCGACTTGGATCATTTACAAAGTCACGCTAACACACAGAGACGGAGGAAGGGGTATTTATAGGCAGGCAGACAGGGAAGGGTACCAGAGAGTGGGGTAATACTGGAGTAAGTAGTGGAAGTGGTAGTAGTAGTAATAGTAGTAGTGGAGACAGTCATGTACTAGGAGAGGAGCACTGCAATGAGGCTAGCGGCCCGCAAGGGTGGGACGAGAACACAGAGGGAGGAAAGGCGAATAAAATGAAGGACAAATACAAGGCAAAAGAAAAGAAAGAAAGGAAAAACCATAGGAGAAAAAAGAGAAGGGGGAAGAGATGAAAGGGGAAGGAATCAGGTTAAGTCACGGGTGTTCTGAAGTTTAGAGCATTTAACAATGTAATGAGAGAGGAAAGCATCAACAGAGACAAAGCCAGGGCTAAGATTCATACAGGGAAAGTTGTGTATAAGGGAGGATTCAACCAGGCGGCGACTATGAAAGTTGGACGTAGGATAGACAGTTTTAGCAGAAGACCAATCAATAGGATGACTGTGATCTCTGACATGACAGAAAAGAGCATTATTAGTGTCGGCAAGCCTAACACTATTTTTGTGCTCCTTGAGTCTGTCAGAAAGAGATCGGCCAGTTTCTCCGAAGTACTGAAGAGGACAGGAGGAGCAAGAAATAGAGTAGACACCAGGAGAATCTGTGGAGGGAGGGGAAGTATGAACTAGATTAGTGCGAAGAGTGTTAGTCTGACGAAAGGTAAGTTTGATGTCTAAGGAACGGAGAGAGTTGCTGAGATTAGAGAGACCAGAGATGTAGGGAAGGCAGAGGACTGGAGAGTTCTAAGGAGTAGAGGGTTTAAGAGAGAAGAAAGTCCGTTTGGCATGAGAGAAAGCAGAGTCTATGAAATGAGAAGAGTGGAAATTTCTGCTTCAAGAAACTGAGGATCACAGATGCGGAGAGCACGAAGAAAGAGGGAGATAAGAACACTCTTCTTGACAGAGGAGGCATGATAAGAGAAGTAATGAATGTACATGCCACTGTGCATAGGCTTGCGGTACACGGAGAAGGCAAAACCTGTAACTGAGCGGTGGACATGAACATCAAGTGTTCTCGTCCCACCCTTGCGGGCCGCTAGCCTCATTGCAGTGCTCCTCTCCTAGTACATGACTGTCTCCACTACCACTATTACTACTACTACCACTTCCACTACTTACTCCATTATTACCCCACTCTCTGGTACCCTCCCCTGTCTGCCTGCCTATAAATACCCCTTCCTCCGTCTCTGTGTGTTAGTGTGACTTTGTAAATGGTCTAAGTCGGGCCGAAACGTCGTCGTAAGCTCCTCCCTTGTATATGTGCGGGTTGTGTGTGTAACGCATTAGTATATTCGTATACACCATCCCACATTGCCAATATTCAGGAAATGTTGAGTTTTTCATCTTATCTTCAACATCTTTCAAACTTTTAAGTACTTTATTTAGTTTATCTTCTAATTTCAATAAATATTTAAAAGTATAGGAGAGAAATAATCAAAACTTGTTATAATCAGAGAAATATGCATTCTATTTAACTAATATTATCACATTTTTCAATGATTACCACACCTTTTCACTTGTCTGGATGGTGGTAATCTTAGATAAATCTCATTTTATTTGTAAAATCGAAATCCTGTTGTTTGATAATACTACCAAGTTTATATTAATTCTATCTGATCTTATGAAATATACTATAATGAAATTTTAAGTTTGAAAGATGTTCATGCATATGAAACTTATGTTCAACTGTTTGCCTCTGTATCTATTCCTGGGATATTATATGGTTTACCCAAAATTCATAAACTGCATGTTCCATTGAGACCCATTTTAAAAGCCATTGCCACTTTTAACTATAACTTAGCTAAATTTGTTATTCCTGTTTTGCAGCCTCTTTCAGTTAACTTTTACTGTACAAAATCTGTTCTCATTCGTGCAAGAAATTAAAAGTTTAAACTTGGGATTTCCTGTTATAATGACAAATTCTGATATAGAATTTTTATTTAGTAATACAGTGGTCCCCCGCCTAACGAGCACCCCGGAAATCGTACAATTAGGTAAGTATAATATTGTAAGTGCTTGTGGAAGTGTATTTTTCGGGGTCTGAAATAGACTAACCTACGTGACATTATTTCTTAAGGAAGTAAATTCGTTCGGTAATGGCACTTGAGCAGGCTTCTGGAATGAATTTTGCTGGTTAGGCGGAGGACCACTGTATATCTTTATAAGAAACATAAATTATTTGTGTTATTTCTTTATTTGCTGAATCTGAATTGGTAGAGGTCTTAACAGGAAACATTTAAGTATTCTGTTGAAACTGTCCTTTCACGACTATGTGTTCGTGAAAGTAAAGAACACATCGATGAAAGATTGACTCCGAGCCTGCCTGAGATAGTGTGGAAACGTACGGAAAAGCGTAGTGAACCAGAGTGTCATACCCGTTTCTCGAGTGTTCTTATTTTCAACTTTAATACTCCATGTTTTTTCTACCTTGTGTTTTTCTTCGAATGGACGTGTTTACTTCTTTCAAAGTTTTTGAAGTGTGTGTATGCCAAACGTCCCAGCCTTGAAAGCAGCAGACCAGTGTTCCTCCACTTCATGCAGTGATAGACATAGAACAGCAGCAGCCAGTGGGACCTACTTCTTCTCTTTATACATGAAGTGGAAGCGGAAGCTTCGAAGACGTCCTACACGGCATCCCGCGGACATCGAGACAGAAGGCAACACCCTCCGATGGAGTGGAACTCCAGATGAAGAATCAAGAATCCCAGGAAGTTTTTCAAGGCCTGGAGGCTCATACACTCCTGATACCTAAGGGACTGGCCTCGCAGGAGAAGAGGGCCCTGCTAGATCAGACATTTCCAAGACTGCGCAGACTGAAATGTCCTCCGAGACTTGGGACAAAAAAGCCAGATGCCTGCTTCCACCCAATTTGGATGATCGACCATCTTGAGAAAGAGGCTCTTCATATCTACAAATCAGTTACAGCTTACCAAGCCCTAGTCTTGAAAGTTGCAGCCGAGCATATGGTAGAGCAGATCAAGATCCCCAAGCTTCGTGATGCATTTCCCGAGTCAACTGCGGAAGCTCCTCAAAGATAATAAAGAATTTCTCGTTGATCTTGGCTACTGCAACCGCACTGACAAGAACCGTCTGCACCTCCTAAAGGACGAATGGAGGAAGCTGGTTTTACAGAAAGAAGACAATCCAGCCTTTGAGGACCAACCACACGATTATTTATTAATTGTATAAACGGTTAACTTCTCCCTAAAGGTGGATTTTGAAATCATTGAAGCAGTGGATAAACCGGCTCCCCTTTCAGCAAGTACTCAATTCCCAGTAGTAGCCGATGCAAGAGCGACCTGTGCAGAACCACCTACACCGGGATTGCCAGTATAAGGGCGGCCATCCCAGGAATCCCACCCTCGATACAGTCCCCGGTGGATCAACGCGAGCGGAACAGCCCCTCATGGAAACACTTGCAGCTATCTTGACCTCCCTGAAGACTCCTTTAGATCGTACTGAGTCTTTACCCAAGCAGAATGAAGGTCGTCGGAAAAAAATGAAACAATGGAAATAGCAACAACAGTGACAACAATAACAATGGTAACAACAAAAGGAATTGGAATAATAATAATAATAACAGTAACAATAACGGTAATAATAATAATAATAATAACAATAATAATAATAATAATAATAATAATAATAATAATAATAATAATAATAACAAAGAGAAAATCAATAGAAACAAAAAAATAATAATAAAAATAATAATAATAATAATAATAATAATAATAATAATAATAATAACACTGGTCAACACTCATTTTCTGGCCAATGATATTACACCGATTTTAGGGTAAGTTTGGGATGCTAATTCCGAATATGTCAATGGTTTTGCTTGATTAGCTCAAGATTTTGATAAATTTCCTATTCCATTGAAGAATATATGAAAAATATATTGATTAGGTGGTGATAACTTACAAATCGCATTGAAATTACTTTTTAAGATCATGCTAAAATCAAATTATGTAATACATACTAGCACTTCATTCTGTATAATAACAGATTAACATATTAAGCTAATTCAGATACCACTAATTAATGCATATGAAAACGTTTCTTGTACTATTTTCTTCTATGGTAGTCATCAGCACAGTCCCGATGGAGGCTCCAGCGATAGTCTGCCATCATGTGTGTGTCCCATCTGCCTTGATACCTTTCCTCCATCACATTTATATCTTGCTGGAACCTCTCCCTTTGTTCCTCACTCACCTCTCCCTTTGTTCCTCACTGACCTCACCAAGATTATGTGGAAATCCGTCGATGTGGCTATGAAGAAAGTGTACCTATATGCTCATATTAGTACCTGAATTCTTAAAGTTTGTCAGCATGTTTTGTACCAGTTCTTCATAATTGTCTGTTTTGTTATTACCAAAGAAGTTCTTGACAACTGACACATAACTGCACCATGCGGAAACTTCAACACCATTTATTCATTTTGTAAAATTAGAATCCTTGACAAGCTTTCAAATATGAGGACCATCAAAGATTCCAGCTTTCAGTTTTTTTCATACTTAGTCAAGCGAACGATCTTCAAATATATTTGAAACAATTGCCATCTTTCTCTCAGGTCTTAACGAATTGCTTCATTAGCCGTAATGTAATGTGGTGGTTAAATAATGTTATCGTTGTCAACCAATGGCTCGTTAATGATGTTTACTGCACCTATAGTCATGTTTACTCTTGAAGACCTTGTCACTTTTGTCCAGTGATCTTCCTTCGCCCTACTGTCTAACAAACAGATGAAACACGGGTACTGTGTATATCCACTCTGTTGCCCAAGCAAAAATTTTACCATCTTCAGGGCAACACTAATAGATATCTTGTGCTCATGACAGCAAAGTTTCCGCACTACCATTTTGAAATTGTTGTATTCCTTTTATAAGTTTTGTTGAGTCAGCAATTGGAAGAGATGAATATTAGTTTCCACTTTATTTCGCCATACAATAAGAGATTCAATTAATTCATATGGCTTGTCACATCTGCAAAAAAAAAAAAAAAGGCAAATTTCCAAAGTCAGCCAACATTTGATAAAAGTAATTCGGGTCAATTTTTCTATGTAAGAAATTAACCAATTCTTTCTGATCTGAGAGAACTGTGATAGAACCTTTCCACAACTAAGACATCGAACTGCGCTATAATAAGGCAAGTCAACGAACTCAGAATCAGTTATTTTAAGAAATTCACGAAACTGGTGGTGAGTAAGCCGGTGAGACTGAATGAAATTCGTCGTTGAAACAACGGGAATCAGAACGCAGGACATATCCACATATTTCCGCACAATGCTTGCTGATGGATAACGCATTGCAGACATTTTTTCATCCCAGACATGTTTTTTCCTCAATCAATTGATTGAGGAAAAAACATGCGCTGATTCATGTGCTGTGCATGCTGTGCTGTGCATGCTGTGCTGTGATGCTAATTCTTGTGTGACACTAAATTCTTTGTCGAAGCCCCGGATGAATACTAGGAGTTGTGACGTGTCACTCGCATAATTAATTAGATTCATCAAGTGCGAGAGAATAAAACTGAAAATTTCGTGCTTTGTCTGAAATTTGATGAAATATATTTCTTCCTATAACCTCAGATCTACGAGCAATAGAATTTTGCGCAAGATTGAAGATTTTGACCAGATTTGCTTTATCTAGGCATAACTCTCCCACTGCTTATATTAAACACTCTTCGATCAGATCTCCATCGGTGAATGGCTTTCCTCTTTTAGCTAACCCATAAGCTACTTTATAACTGGTTCTGGTCAAAGCTTCATTTTCAGCTCTCTTCTGCGTAAAAAAGCCTTGTTGGGGAAGCAGCCTGCGTTGCTTTGATTAATTTTCCCCGAACGCTGTGTTCCTGTGAATTGGAAATAACTTGGTTCATGTTTAATGTCATAGTGTCGACGTACATCGTACTCCTTCAAAACTGCAACATTTTCGTTGCATACGACACACAAGGCTTTATTACCGGCTTGATCAAAGAAAGACTTTACGCCTCATTCTCCGTTAAACTGGCGGCATTCACTCTGCACTGTTCTTTTCCATTTTCTTTTCATAACTGAAGGGTTTATCTGAAAAATGAAAAGATTAGAATTAAAATTTTAACAAATGTTGGCATATAACGAAATCCTTAACTTTCAGTGATTGAAGTGACTGAAAATGTGAGTTTATTAGTTTTACTATTTGCAAATATTTTAAGTTGCTGCGAGCAACACAAAATCTTGTTGCTTGCCGCAGTTTGGGGAGCCCTGGCCTAGCCAACTGACGCACCTTCAAGGATAGTGGGTAAATTTTTCGAAGCCGCTATCGACTTGGCCACCATGAATAGTGGCCAACTCCACCTGGCCACCATGCATGATGGCCAAGCAGACAAGGGGTTGTTCAGCTGGTTCGGACATTTATAAAGGATGGATCAAAATAGAAAGACTTGGAGGGCGCATAATCTGTAGTGGAAGGAATGCGGGGTAGGTGTCGTCCTAGGAAAGGTTGGAGGGGCTAAAGGAGGTTTTTATGTTTTAGGGGCTTATACTTCCAGCAAGCGTGCGTGAGCGTGTTACATATGAGCGAGAGAAGACAAATGTTTTTTATGACTTGACGTGCTGTTGGAGAGAAAGTAACATTTATGAAGCGATTCAACGAAACCAGTAAGCAGAAGTTGAGTCCTGGAGGAGGTAAGTACAGTGCCTGCGCACTGTATGGTGCAGACATACTGCAGTTATTAAAATGTAGAAAAGGCACGCCTCTAGCAAGGCTGATATGTTAAATAATTTATGTATCTATAACAATCAAACCACGAAAACAAGTGGTATTGAATCATTTACCGAACTGCGGCAGGCCAGGGTCTGACCCCACGACACATTGTCTTGCCTCAAGAGACATCACAACGTACATATCACCTTATCCACTCAGCCATCAATCCTACAAACATGAGCCTAGCAAACTAGGCTTGTTTCATGTTGCGAGGACACTCGTAGCAGTGGATGCTCAAGGATTAATTTCAGCCTACTTTTATTTGAATACCCGCCTCAACAAACAGTCTAATATATATATATATATATATATATATATATATATATATATATATATATATATATATATATAGTGAGCGAAAACCACATGGCGCTCTAACCCACAGAACCACCAAATCCTATAAGAATCACGCATCCAGCAGAACTAGGTGTTTTACCGCGATCCGAGAACATATGGTGGTCTGGGTGCCTGTGAGCTAATTTCATTCTAATCCCCGTTTGGTGAACTAGCCTCCACAATCAGTATATAAATTATTGTGACCACAAACGAGAGATATTTAAAAAATAACAACACTGCGACTAGAGGAGAATTCGAACCCATGTAGTTTTGTCGCATGTGGTGTAACATTGTCTCAGGACAGCAGGACTCGAACCTGCAAACTCTGTATCAGAGTAACCAGTGATGACCCAGAGCCACTTCAGGCACCTGAACCCACTCCAACAGATCTCATCTCATCAGATAATATCCTGGAAGCAATTAGAGCAACAAGTACCAGGACACTCACACATATTCCCAAAGCAGCCCGTCCACACGCAGCTGGGAAACTTACGGACCTCTTAATAAAAGTAAATGATGGTTCTGCTATCCTAAATGCTCCACCAACCATCAAGGCATGGCACAACTTGCTACTTTTTGGCAATGTCTGCTTAGCTGTGCCGGAAAGAAGGGGAAAGAGGCTAGCCTCAATGATCATTAAATCCTTAAGAGACTTTCCTAGAGCTGATAACCTCATTCACCTTCCCCATCAATACAAAAATGGGAGAGGCAGAACCCCCACTCACTCCACTGACAGTGAAAAAATCAGAGTCCAAGTGAGCAAGAAAATTGAAAAGGGCAACACAGTGGGAGCAATCAGAATTATCACCAGTGAAGATACAGTTGCCCCCAGGAATGCTGACACTGCTGAAGCACTTAGAGGAAAGCACCCTGCCAGGGAAACCAGGGGTACCAACAGTTCCAACACCTCTGTCCCCACTGTGGAACCACTGATTGTGCAAGACTCGAACATTTACAAAGCAATAATGTCATTCCCGTCCGGCTCTGCTGGGGGTTACACTGGAATAAGGCCACAGCATTTAAAGGAAATGGTTAATCCAGTTATCGGGGAGATTGCAGAGACACTGCTTTTAGAGATCACAAGGTTCGTCAACAATTCCTTGGCTGGTCTGATTCCTGACGAAATTAAACCTTTCTTTTTTGGAGCATCACTTTGTGTCCTTAAAAAGAAGGATGGAGGAATTAGGCCAATCGCAGTGGGCAACACGTTTCGCCGTCTTGTTTCTAAAGCTCCTGTCAGACGTATTCGCGCAGAGGCAGCCATCATGCTTCAACCAAACCAGCTTGGCTTTGGGGTCTCTCAAGGAAGTGAAGCAGCGGTTCATGCAACAAGGGCGTATATCGACAACCTGCCTGAGGACAATGCAGTGGTTAAATTAGATTTCAAGAATGCATTTAATCTCCTGAAAAGGGACGTAGTATTAGCAGCTGTACAAGAACATTTCCCAGGTCTCTTCCCTTTTGTTTCAGCTGGATATAGCAAGGAATCAATGCTCCTGTTTGGAGAGCATGAAATCCCCTCATCAGAGGGTGTCCAGCAAGGGGACCCTCTCGCACCATTTCTCTTCTGTATAGCAGTTAGGGAAATCACAGTCAGACTGACCAGTGAGCTAAACATCTGGTTCCTGGATGATGGCACACTAGCAGGTACAAAGGAGTCCCTTCTAGATGATCTTACACAAGTGATGACACGGGGACAGGAAATGGGTCTCATCCTGAATCCATCCAAATGTGAAATCATCTCAGTCAATC
>WNWK01014643.1:0-50593 GCA_009830355.1 Cherax destructor | reverse complement strand
GAACTGGCTGCCAAGATGCCGAAAAATGCTTAGATTAAGAGGTTCTGAAGATAAACACGTACAAACTATGCTATTTGCTTTTAAGTGTCTGCACAATGTAGGCAAAGCATAATAGTCTTACCATCTTATGAGCAAGAGATTGTAATAACTCACTACAATGGATAGATTACAATTTTTTTCATGGAACATTGCTTCTATTGAAGCGGTTGCCTGACTTACATCATATTAGTGCAACCAAGAATATTGATGTCATCTGTTTTTCAGGAATGTAGACTGAAAGAAGGAGTACCTCCACCAAAGTTGCCTGGATATGCAGCTTATAACTTAAGGTCAACCAACTGTTGTGTGATGTATGTCAGAAAGAACTGCCACATTCACTCCTTACCCTGCAGAGTTGAGTAAACATGCAGTATCATGGTGTCAGAGTATACGCAGGCGATTTTCCGTAAACATTTTTAATCTTTATGCCCTCAGCAAACCAGCTTCGACCTGATGCTTTACCAGATCGAATCAATAGTAAACCTACCATCATTCTTGGAGACTTTAATGTCAGACGTAAGAATATTGGTGGGTCTATAACAAACACCAATGGAACTAAACTAGTGAAATTTCTAAATAAGCATGATAATGTTCGAATTGTAGGCATTACTGAGCCTACTCACATATATGGTGGCATACTAGATCTGTGCCTTGGATTTAATACTTCAAAACCAGGGATGCCAAGCCCATGTTGACACTTTTCAGGTCGCTTGTTCTATCTAGTCTGGAATATTGTTGCACACTAACTGCACCTTTCAAGGCAGGGGAAATTGCTGACCTAGAAAATGTGCAGAGAACCTTCACGGCACACATAACTGCGATAAACCACCTCAATTACTGGGAACGCTTGAAGTTCCTAAACCTGTACTCCCTAGAACGCAGGCGGGAGAGATACATTATTATAAACACGTGGAAAATTCTCGAGGGATTAGTACCAAACTTGCACACGAGAGTCACTCCCTACGAAAGCAGAAGACTCGGCAGGCGATGTAACATCCCCCCAATGAAAAGCAGGGGTGCCACTAGCACGTTGAGAGACAACACAACAAGTGTCAGGGGCCCAAGACTGTTCAACTGCCTCCCAGCATACATCAGGGGGATTACCAACAAACCCCTGGCTGTCGTCAATCAGGCACTGGACAGGCACCTAAAGTCTGTACCTGACCAGCCAGGCTATGGTTCGTACGTTGGACTGCGTGCGGCCAGCAGTAACAGCCTGGTTGATCAGGCTCTGATCCAACATGAGGCCTGGTCACAGACCGGGCCGCAGGGCGTTGCCCCCTGGAACTCTCTCCAGGTATACTCCAGGTATTTACGATGCATGACTCTGTCATAGTTGATGGTCTTCTATCTGATCACTTCCAAGACTCATAACTGTCAATCTTGATCATATCTCCAGCAACTAAGGAGCTAAATACAGAAGGAGGAAACTTATTCTCAACCCAGAACACAGAGATAACTTTATTAACCACTTGGATAATTGGTATAAGAATTACGAGCCCAGTGGCACACAAAAATTCAATGATGATCTAGTTACCACTATTGAGACTGTACTCACAGATCAAGTGGGCAGGAAAAGAAAACATAAACCTAGTTAGTTAGTTAGTTTAATATCTTTATTATGCAGCCCATACCCATGGTGTGGGGGGTAGTCAAAAGATTACACAGACAGATACATAATGGGTCAGGGACTGGGCCCCAAAGTTTGATAGCTGAGCAAGTTACTAAGGTAATGAACTCAGGTAGATCTGGTCACAATCATGACAAGCTACAAAGGTATTTACAGATTATAGAGGTATATAATGGGTCCAGAGACTGGGCCCCAAAGTTTTGATAGCTGAACAAGGTACAAAGGTAATGAACTCACAGGTTTCAAAGGTAATGAATCATGTAAGTAAGTAAATTTACTTACTTACGTTTATACATGGTTACAATCATGAATAAATTATAAAGTAATGAGCAATTTACTAGTCTACACCCGGTCACAACTGTAATGAGTTTGGTGCAAATATTAATTGTTGGGTCACACACACACAGGAGGGTTAGGGGAGACATGATAACGACATATAAAATACTGCGAGGAATAGATAAGGTGGACAGAGACAAGATGTTCCAGAGAGGGGACACAGAAACAAGGGGTCACAATTGGAAGTTGAAGACTCCTATGAGTCAAAGGGATGTTAGGAAGTATTTCTTCAGTCATAGAGTTGTCAGGAAGTGGAATAGCCTAGAAAGCGACGTAGTGGAGGCAGGAACCATACATAGTTTTAAGACGAGGTTTGATAAAGCTCATGGAGCAGGGAGAGAGGACCTAGTAGCAGTCAGTGAAGAGGCGGGGCCAGGAGCTATGACTCGACCCCTGCAATCACAAATAGGTGAGTACAAATAGGTGAGTACATACACACACATACACACACAGATGAGTCAAAGGGATGTTAGGAAGCACTTCTTCAGCCATAGAGTAGTTAGGAAGTGGAATTGTCTAGCGAACGATATAGTGGAGGCGGGAGTGTGAGTACATACACACACACATACACACACAGATGAGTCAAAGGGATGTTAGGAAGCACTTCTTCAGCCATAGAGTAGTTAGGAAGTGGAATAGTCTAGCGAACGATATAGTGGAGGCGGGAACCATACATAGTTTTAAGACAAGGTATGATAAAGTTCATGGAGCAGGAGAGCAGAGACCCAGTAGCAGACAGCGAAGAGGCGGGGCCAGGAGCTGATGAGTCAAAGGGATGTTAGGAAGCACTTCTTCAGCCATAGAGTAGTTAGGAAGTGGAATAGTCTAGCGAACGATATAGTGGAGGCGGTGTGTGAGTACATACACACACACACACACACACATGCCATACCCAATGATTCCACCCACCTCATTACAAACTCCACCTTCACACCAACCACCCATAGTTCCCCATCAGATCTCCCACTTTCCCAACCCCAATGTGCCCCCAGACTACGGTTTTAGAAAAGAAGTTGAAGGTTTGGTATACAAATGCAGATGGTATAACAAATAAATGTGAGGAGTGGCATGAAAGAATAAAGGAGACATCCCCAGACATAATAGCACTCACAGAAACGAAACTCACCAGGATGATAACAGATGCAATATTTCCACCCGGATATCAAATCCTCAGGAAAGATAGAGGGAGCAGAGGGGGAGGAGGAGTTGCACTGCTCATTAAGAACAGGTGGGGATTTGAGGAAGTGGAAGGAATGGATGGAATGGGCGAGTTGGATGGAATGGGCAGTTAGAAGCCTGAGTAGATCTATAACCTACTATGATAACATGAACATTGATAAGTATGTTTATGGAGCAACTTGCAATGTGAACAGACTGACTGATGTTGTAGTGGCCAGGCTTAGGCTTGACTACAAGTACTTCTGGCAGTGTGGGAGACACAGATGATGATCAAACTAAATGCAAATTATGTGATCAGGCATATGGTCACTGTCTTGAACACTATGTGCTTAATTGTCCACTTATTGAGGAATACAGAGATATACAGTATAATAACCTATGTGACATGTCAAGATATCTTATTAATGAAAATAAGATACCAGATATACTAAGCAAATTCCCTAAATATGCTTGTAACAGATAAGTGAACTGTAGATATAAATCCATATGTACAATTGTTAATCCTTTTGGGGCCGGCCTAGTTCGTAGGCCTTTTGTGTATCCATATGCTCTTGCGCTACCGTCCACAGGATGGATATGGGGTGCACAATAAACTAGCCACTTCGGTGGCAAAATCTATATATATAATCGAGGCGTGTTCTCAAGAATGGTCTCGATATCAACTCCCGACAATGGTTTGGTGGCCTCCGTGAGAGGGTGATAAACACCAAGTACTTGGATGCTCATCCTCTTCACTTCACTTAAAAATCTGATAAAGCAGGATACTAGCGGGGCTCGAACCCGTGATGCTTGAGTTTTGTAACTCTGATAAAGCTGGATACTAGAAGGGTTAGTTTTATACTCCGATGAAATTTTAATTTCCTCACGTTTTCCATATCGGAGTAATTGAAATTTCTCATTATTGAACTTCATATTGTTTTCTACAGCCCATTTAAAGATTTGGTTGATGTCTGCTTGGAGTCTTGCAGTGTCTTCAATGGTGGACACTGTCATGCAGATTCGGGTGTCATCTGCAAAGGAAGACACGGTACTGTGGCTTATATCCCTGTCTATGTCCGATATGAGGATGAGGAACAAGACGGGAGCGAGTACTGTGCCTTGTGGAACAGAGCTTTTCACAGTAGCCGCCTCAGACTTTACTCTGTTGACTACTACTCTTTGTGTTCTATTTGTTAGGAAATTATAGATCTATCTGCCAACTTTTCCTGTTATTTCTTTATCACGCATTTTGTGTGCTATTACACCATGGTCACACTCGTCAAAGGCTTTTGCAAAGTCTGTGTATATAACATCTGCATTCTACTGAAGTCTCCCAGCTCAGACTGGCACTACTGAAGTCTCCCAGCTCAGACTGGCACTACTGAAGTCTCCCAGCTCAGACTGGCACTACTGAAGTCTCCCAGCTCAGACTGGCACTACTGAAGTCTCCCAGCTCAGACTGGCACTACTGAAGTCTCCCAGCTCAGACTGGCACTACTGAAGTCTCCCAGCTCAGACTGGCACTACTGAAGTCTCCCAGCTCAGACTGGCACTACTGAAGTCTCCCAGCTCAGACTGGCACTACTGAAGTCTCCCAGCTCAGACTGGCACTACTGAAGTCTCCCAGCTCAGACTGGCACTACTGAAGTCTCCCAGCTCAGACTGGCACTACTGAAGTCTCCCAGCTCAGACTGGCACTACTGAAGTCTCCCAGCTCAGACTGGCACTACTGAAGTCTCCCAGCTCAGACTGGCACTACTGAAGTCTCCCAGCTCAGACTGGCACTACTGAAGTCTCCCAGCTCAGACTGGCACTACTGAAGTCTCCCAGCTCAGACTGGCACTACTGAAGTCTCCCAGCTCAGACTGGCACTACTGAAGTCTCCCAGCTCAGACTGGCACTACTGAAGTCTCCCAGCTCAGACTGGCACTACTGAAGTCTCCCAGCTCAGACTGGCACTACTGAAGTCTCCCAGCTCAGACTGGCACTACTGAAGTCTCCCAGCTCAGACTGGCACTACTGAAGTCTCCCAGCTCAGACTGGCACTACTGAAGTCTCCCAGCTCAGACTGGCACTACTGAAGTCTCCCAGCTCAGACTGGCACTACTGAAGTCTCCCAGCTCAGACTGGCACTACTGAAGTCTCCCAGCTCAGACTGGCACTACTGAAGTCTCCCAGCTCAGACTGGCACTACTGAAGTCTCCCAGCTCAGACTGGCACTACTGAAGTCTCCCAGCTCAGACTGGCACTACTGAAGTCTCCCAGCTCAGACTGGCACTACTGAAGTCTCCCAGCTCAGACTGGCACTACTGAAGTCTCCCAGCTCAGACTGGCACTACTGAAGTCTCCCAGCTCAGACTGGCACTACTGAAGTCTCCCAGCTCAGACTGGCACTACTGAAGTCTCCCAGCTCAGACTGGCACTACTGAAGTCTCCCAGCTCAGACTGGCACTACTGAAGTCTCCCAGCTCAGACTGGCACTACTGAAGTCTCCCAGCTCAGACTGGCACTACTGAAGTCTCCCAGCTCAGACTGGCACTACTGAAGTCTCCCAGCTCAGACTGGCACTACTGAAGTCTAGAGTGATACACTCACACATTAAAGGGTAATTACAAGTCGTCAGCACTATTGCGTCATTCCAGGGATTTCCTGTATGTATTATTTTGTCCATTGGGAAACCTGAACCCATAGGGATTATATTATTTTTATATTTTTGGAGAAGAACTGAAATAGTGTTATCATGCAGTGCCTGGGAGGAGTGGGAGGCAATCACGTTAGATCCAAGGAAGTTAAAAGTGGCTCCATTTCCTTGAATCAGGATTTAGTGTAACCAATATTATTATTACATATAATCAAAATGAAGAGCTAAACCTACAAGGGTCTTACAGCGCAGAGGCAATACTCAAGCCACTTGTTTTATAATTTAGAGCAGCTTCTGGTCACTAGCGCAGATAAAAAAAATATTTATTTCCTTGCAAAGGTTACAATGTGTTTACATATCATATGATTGGAGCAAAGAAAGCCACTGTTATGGTTGTAAGTTAATGAAAGTCAGAGTAACAATAACAAGTGTACTCTCCATGGCCCGGCTCCATAACAACACAGCTATAAATGAATGTACATAACATAGCATTTAACCCTCTTATTGCTCCCAACACCTTACATCCATTATCATGCCGAGGCATATCCTCAGTGATGCCACAAGAACCCAGCTAGTATAGGAAAAATATTAAATAAACACTGTATTGGTTTAAACTATTTTATTTTTCATGGCTTACAATACATAAAAATATATTTTCAAATTTATCAATATACAAAATATAATGTTTTTTTTTTTTTAACAAGTCGGCCGTCTCCCACCGAAGCAGGGTGACCCAAAAAGAAAGAAAATCCCCAAAAAGAAAATACTTTCATCATCATTCAACACTTTCACCTCACTCATACATAATCACTGTCTTTGCAGAGGCACTCAGATACGACAGCTGAGAATAACTCCTCCCAACTGTCACTAACCCAGACCCCTCCTTTAAAGAGCAGGCATTGTACTTCCCATTTCCAGGACTCAAGTCCAACTAAATCAATTAACTGGTTTCCTGAATCCCTTCACAAATATTACCCTGCTCACATTCCAACAGCTCGTCAGGTCCCAAAACCATTCGTCTCCATTCACTCCTATCTAACACGCTCACCCATGCTTGCTGGAAGTCCAAGCCCTCGTCCACAAAACCTCCTTACCCACTCCCTCCAACCTTTTCGAGGATGACCCCTACCCTGCCTTCCTTCCCCTACAGATTTATACGCTCTCAAAGTCATTCTACTTTGATCCATTCTCTCTAAATGACCAAACCACCTCAACAACCCCTCTTCAGCCCTCTGACAAATACTTTTAGTAACTCCACACCTCCTCCTAATTTCCACACTCCGAATTTTCTGCATAATATTTACACACACATTGCCCTTAGACAGGACATCTCCACTGCCTCCTCGCTGCAGCATTTGCAACCCATGCGTTGGTACCACTATACTTTCATACATTCCCTTCTTTGCCTTCATGGATAACGTTTTTTTGTCTCCACAGATACCTCAACGCACCACTCACCTTTTTTCCTTCATCAATTCTATGGTGTATAGAAGCTAAATATATGTACAGGTGAATACTTTTGTAACAACTCTAAGAAAGTGCATGAAAGTCATATAAAAAAAATACCTCAATTCTTTTTGTGACAATTTCTTAGGCACAAATATTTCTTAATACAGTGGTACCCCGGTTTACGATATTTTTTCATTCCAGAATGCTGTTCAAGTGCCATTACCAAACGAATTTATCTCCTTAAGAAATGTTGTAAAATAGACTAGTCCTTTTAGACACCCAAAATTACACTTACAAAAGCATTTAAAAAAATAAACTTACATAAAAGGGTGAGTTTGGGGACCATCGTAAACCGGGGTACCACTGTATACATTATAAGATGTTCTACAAGTTTTCCACAAATTATATATAAATTGTAATATATATATCATGTACATTTAATTATTACAAAATTTAATCATAACTTATTGGCAACATATACAAAAGATACTGATTATTATTATTATAATCAAAAGAAGCGCTAAACCACAAGGGTTATACAGCGCGGCCAAAATATACTGAGATCAACTAAAAGCTAAAAAAAGAAACAAATGAAAAAACTAAAAAGATAGTATGTACCTAAGGCCTATACTTTTTTATTGGGCAAAACATAATTGTAGTGTACTGCACTATGCAGGTATCCATAAACATGTGTATATACTACACATATGCCAAAGAGAAGTAAGCCAGAGATAAATAATATAATAAAGAGAAATACTATCAGTGAACTGACCCTTCATAAGGGTTAATTATTATTTGCAATGCTGTTAATATAATAGTACATTGATTATTATTATTATAATCATGGAAAGCACTAAACCCCTGTGGGTCACTTAGTGCAACACAGTAAGGATGGGGGAGGCGGTATATAAAAAAAAAAAAAAAAAGAGGTGGTGAATTTGGGGAAAGGAAAATGTTAAGAGGAGAGGCTCACAGTCAGTGAAGTCAATTGTTCTTCCCCAGTTGAGAGCTTATATGCATAGGTGAGCATTCCATCGACATGATACCCAATATCTCTGTTATTTGTCTGCTCTCACAATTTTCATGACCCTTCCATGTATCCATTTGTTAAGAAATTCTAGAGAAAATGCACACTTAAGGCAGGATCTTCAGTGGAGTCTAAGACGAAGTCTGTGTGTTCTGAGATAAGGAAGATATAGTACTCAAAAGATGTTGGACTGTCAGTTTTACTCTACAGTATTTTATACAGCTGGTGAAAAGGCATAACCACCTGCTCCAGACCCCACTTGACAACAATACTTCTAGATGTGCCAACTGTATGAAGTCTCTCATACCTCTTGAAGTGTTAACTGTTCAAGTACAGGCTCTTTCATCTCATCTTCATCTGTTATCTGCCTCCCTTTCAACTAGATTATTATAATCAAATAAAGTGCTAAACTGACAAGGGTCTTCTTAACTAGAAATAAGTTCATCCAACATTTCTTTTGTTTGAAGTTCATCACTGCCTTCTAACAGTTCATTTAAGTCATCTGCCTATACGCAAGAAGGCCTCACATATACATCACCTCTTATCGGTGTTCCACATTTTCTTTGGCTTTCGATTGAACCATTGTTCATTATGTTCAGTACATTTACTGCTTTTCTGCCGTTTCGTACAACACCATATTTTAAGGTAAGTATTGTATGCACTGGGTATTTATTTTACTTTATCTTTTTTATTATGCCTAGCTGCATTGAGCACTAAATATATGATAGTGTAAACATGCTATCAGACGTTTTATACACATTCGATAATAAAAAAACACTTCCACCCACTGGCGATTTTATCTTTACCATACAGGGCCATGAACCTAACAGCCATACAAATGGGCATCTTTAAAGTACCCCCCACCTGGCACTGTTCTTGCTAGATTCATCATTTCCTGGGCCTGATTCTCTAAAAAGAAAAAATCCTGCAAAATTATTCACAACAGCCTGCATTTATTGACTGGGGAACTCTAAGCAATTTTTACATGGGTTATTGGATCTGCAAATGTTAAATTTAAGCCAGAACTTTAGAATTCCAGTGTCGAAGTTGTCCTCTACTGCAGCAATGAGTTTCTGTATCTCCTCAACCCAGTGGTTGCATCAGTAACATCTTATTTGGTAGTAAAAGCACAGCCTTAACACTAGGGTTGAGACAGCTATGGTTGAGGATGGCTATGAAAATTATCGAGACCAACAAGAACCTTGAATGAAAAAAGTCTATTGTAACAGGTACAGCCACGCTGTCTTGTTAGACAACAAAATAATAGGTAAAGTGGCTTAAAGCCCAGGGATTCTACAAATGATAAATAGCCACAGGCTTGTACCTGAAATCACCAGATGCATTTGCCATTAGGAAGCTCAAACAATCCTTCCTTGCATTGAATTCAGGTACATCTTTCTCTTGTTTGCTCATCAAAATTCTAGTTGGAATCATCTTCCATAAAAATCTTGCTTTGTCAGCATTAAACACTTGAACTGGAGTAAGCATCCCTCACAAATAATTTCCTGGGCAGGAAGATGCATACCCCCACTCAGTATTATGCAGCCAGCTGCACATGCTCCTTTCTCTGTATCTTAAAAATATTTCATTCCTGTTTTAATGAAAACCTGTTATGCAGATGCATGTTATGCAAGACTGCTGTATACCCCTCTTGGTGAATATACCCTTTTAGAAAGAGAAAATAAAAATATAAAGTAACAGTGACTTTCATGAGTTACCTTATCATATTCCAGGTACAGTACGTATATGTTTTATATGCAAAATACACTAGCAACTTTTGATATAAAAATAGAAAAGAAAGATATTATTGCCACAACACTAGGAAAGAAAATTAAAAAGCTTTTGCTACCAAGTGACTTCAGAAGATTCACCACGCGTACGTTTTTTCTGTGATCCGGGCGATGAATTACCTATACCTCTCCGATGTAAAGTTCATCTTTGTTACTGGAAGATGGTACGTCACCAGTACATCTTAAAACAGTGAAGAGTTTCAACATCTTACATTTCCTATCTTTCTTTACTAACACTTTGTTACCTGTGGATGGAAAAAAAAAAAGTGATGAGAAAGTGGAACAAAGATTAAAAAATGCAAAGTCAAAAAGGCATCTTTGGAGCTACAGTAAAATGTTAAAAATGCACTTAAAGAGAGAGCATAAAGAAAAAAGGGGAGAGAGAGAATAGTGATGCACCAAGCTACATTGAAAGGCATGGTAGTAATATCCAATAGGACCCTGTACGAGTGGAGGATACTGTATGTTCCAAGAACCTGCTTCGAACACAAACTGTGGATGGTAGCAAACCCTATACAGTGGAGCCCGAGTATCGTAAGGCTCATATTTCGTAAAAATCGTGTTTCGTAAGCTTTTTTCGATTTCATGTATCGTAAAATCCCTCGTTTCATAACGTATTAGACCTGTCCGCCTGCTCCGCACCTGCGCAGGACGCCCGCCAGTGAAGCGTTTACCATTGAGAGAACATTACCCAGCGCGCTCTTTCAAACATTCACAAACATTTGGTGGTTTAGTGATTGTCACTGTGAAATAAGTCACCATGGGTCCAAAGAAGCTTCCTAGTGGCACCTCTGTGGTAAAGAAAGAAAGTGAGGAACACCATCGAACTGAAGAAAGAGATTATAGAAAAATATGAGAGTGGCGTACATCTGAGTGAGCTTGCCAGGATGTACAAGAAAACCCCATCTACCTTTGATATACCTTTGAAGAGTTTCGGAGTATCTACTCTCTGGAGCGGCCATGGGCCAGGCTCGTCTGGTGCTGCCTGGTCAACCAGGCTGTTGCTGCTGGAGCCCGCTGCCCCACATATCCATCAAGCCTGGTTGATCTGGCACCTGGTGAAGATATTTGTCCAGTTTCCTCTTGAAGGCTTCTACACTGGTTCCAGCCGTGTTTCGGATATCTTCTGGTAAGATGTTGAATAGTCTGGGACCCCGGATGTTAATACAGTGCCCCGATTGTCCCCCGCACCCCTGCTCCTCACTGGGTTTATTTTACACTTTCTCCCATATCTCTCCTCCAGTATGTTGTTATGGCAGTGTGCAGATTTGGGACCAGGCCCTCAAGTACTTTCCATGTATATATTATCATGTATCTCTCTCCCTACGCTCCAATGAGTACATGTTCAAGACTTGAAGGCGTTCCCAATAATTTAGATGTTTCAATGGCTCAATGTGAGCCGTAACGATCTCTGGATTTGTTCCAGCTCTGCTATTTCTCCTGCCCTGAACGGGGCTGTCAGCACTGAGCAGTATTCTAAGTGAGGGAGCACTAGCGATTTGAAAAGTGTCACCATCGGCATTATTTCCCTTGTTTTGAAAGTTCTCAATACCCACCCCGTCATCTTCCTGGCTGTTGTGATCTTTGTCTTGTTATGGTCTTTAAACGACAGATCAGCAGACATAATTATTCCCAAGTCCTTTACGTGTTCTTTTCGTTCTATGTGGTGACCCTCTTGGTTTTGTATATAGTGTTCCTTTTGAGTTCTTCATATTTTCCATACCATCTACTATCAGCTCTATCCTGGCAAAGAGAAATGAGATCAAGGAAGCTAATGTTGCAAAAGGGGTTGATATGTTAACAAAAAATAGATCGAAAACAGTGGATGAGGTTGAGAAGTTTTTGGGGGGTGTGGATAATTGAAAAACAGATAGCGGGCGATAGTATTTCCACAGCGATAATTTGTGAAAAGGCAAGGAAGTTGCACGCAGATCTTGTCAAGGCAATGCCTGGAACCAGTGGTGGGGCGAGTGATTTTAAAGCCAGCAAAGGCTGGTTTGAGAGGTTTAAGAAACGTAGTGGCATACACAGTGTTGTGAGGCATGGTGAGGCAGCCAGCTCAGACAAACGTGCAGCTGAAAAGTTTATGAGTGAATTCCAGGGGTTCATAGAGGCTGAACAATTCCTCCCCCAACAAGTGTTTAATTGTGATGAAACAGGCCTGTTTTGGAAGAAAATGCCAAACAGGACCTTCATTACTCAGGAGGAAAAGGCACGCCAGGACACAAGCCTATGAAAGACAGGCTAACTCTTATGATGTGTGCCAATGCCAGTGGTGATTTTAAAGTGAAGCCTTTACTGGTGTATCAGTCAGAAAATCCCAGACCCTTCAAGAAATACAGTGTTGACAAGAATAAATTGTGTGTGCATTGGAAGGCTAACACCAAGGCATGGGTCACTACGGAGATTTTCAAGGAATGGGTGACTGTGTTTGGCCCCAGTGTGAAGAAATACCTCCTGGAAAAGAAATTGGGACTCAAGTGCCTCCTGGTACTGGACAATGCTCCTGCTCATCCTCACAACTTGCAAGAGTTGTTACCTGACAACTTAAATTTCATCCGAGTGAAGTTCTTGCCTCCTAACACCACTCCTCTCATCCAGCCCATATACCAGCAGGTCATTGCAAACTTCAAGAAACTGTACACCAAAGCAGTGTTTCAGAAGTGCTTTAATGTGACCTCAGACACTGAATTAACCCTAAGAGAGTTCTGGAAAGATCACTTCAATATCGTGCATTGCATAGGCCTTATAGTAAGGCTTGGGAGGGTGACTTCCAGGACTTTGAACTCTGCTTGAGACCACTGTGGCCGGATTGTGTTGAAAAGAGGGATTTTAAGGATTTGAGGCTGACCCTGACCTGAGCGACCCTGTGCCTGTTGTGGAAGATGTGGCATTGGGGAACAGCCTGGGGTTGGAGGTGAGTGGTGAGGATGTGGAAGAGTTGGTGGAGGAGCACAGGGTAGAGCTAACAACTGAAGAGCTGCAAGAGCTTCATCTGGAACAGCAACAGACCACAGCTGAGGTTATTGCTTCAAAGGAGGAGGAGAGAGAGAGAAGGAGGTGCCTCTTCAGTGTTAAGGAGATGTGTACAAAGTGGAATGAGTTGCAGACATTTGTTGAAAGAGACCACCCTGAGCAAGCTGAAATGAGCCTTCTGTGCAACCACTTAAGTGACAGAGCCATGTTGTACTTCAGGAAAGTGTTGAAGAGTCGCCAGAAACAGAGGACTGTGGACAGTTACTTCACCAGGCAGGGGTCTAGTGACTCTCAAGCTGGTCCCCAGTGGCATTAAAAGACCAAGAAAGGAAGTAACCCAGAGAGGGACTTGTTACCTGAAGGCCTTTGGAGGGGATTTCCCTTCTAACCACTAACTCCCTGCCTCTGTCATTATCCCTATCTTCCAGATGCCTGCAACTCTTCAATAAAGGTAAGTAAATGATATATATAGTTTTTATTATTTAGTATGTCAATATTTTTGGGTGGAACAGATTAATTGTATTTACATTATTTCTTATGGGGAAAAAAAGGTTTGGAATTTCGTAAATTTTGTGTTAAGTAATAGCTCCTGAAACGGTTAATTATGATAGTCGAGGGACCACTGTATATAAGTCTTATACATACCTATTATAAAGTTTAATTGATATATTATATACAATAAGTGGAGAATTCTCTCCTTTTCACTGATGGGAAGCACTTTACAGCTTCTCTTTGGCTCTGAAGAATTGACAGTTTCTCTACTTTTGTGCTTTGGGACCATTATTATGCAAAATTAAGAGGTATTTTTTGGGCCACAGTAAACCGTGGATAATTGAAACTGCGGATACGAAATCAGTGGATACGGGGGTTCAACTGTAGATAATATTTAAATAAACATTAACTGTGTATTTCAACCTTACTCCATATTTAATATAGTACAGGCAGGCCCTGCTTATACAGCAGGTTAGATTCTGGGCTACTTTAGGGCCATGCTTATACAGCAGATTAGGTTTTGGGCTACTTTAGGGCCATGTTTATACAGCAGGTTAGGTTTTGGGCTACTGTAGGGCTCTGCTTATATAGCAGGTTAAGTTCTGGGCTACTGTAGGGCCCCGCTTATATAGTAGGTTAGGTTCTGGGCTACTGTAGGGCCCTGCTTATTTAGCAGGTTAGGGTCCAGAGTACTGCAGAGCCCCACTTATACAGCAGGTTAGGTTCTGCGATACTTCTGTAAAGCAAAATTTCTGTAAAGTGAAACATAGCCTTTTTTCACTTTCAAATGTATATAAAAGTGTGATAACATGTTTACACTATCATATATTAAATGAGCAACAGAGCTAAGCCTAAAAAATGCATATACAGTAAACACATTACTTTTTTCTTTTTAACACGTCGGCCATTTCCCACTGAGGCAGGGTGACCCAAAAAGAAAGAAAAAAAATCATCATTCAACACTTTCACCATCATTCATATATAATCACTGTCTTTGCAGAGGCGCTCAGATACGACAGTTTAGAGGTCACTCCAAACAGCAAATATCCCAAACCCTCCTTTAAAGTGCAGGCAATGTACAGTGGACCCCGAGTTTCGGTCACCTCGGAAATCGTAAAATTATGTAAGTGTAATATTGTAAGTGCTTTTGTATTTGGGGGTCTGAAATGGACTAATCTACTTGACATTATTCCTTAAGGGAGTAAATTCGTTCGGTAATGGCACTTGAGCAGCCTTCTGGAATGAATTATGACCGAAACTCGGGGTCCACTGTACTTCCCACCTACAGGACTCAAGTCTGCCTAACTGGTTTCCCTAAATCCCTTCACAAAATATTAACCTGCTCACACTCCAACAGCTTATCAGGTACCAAAAAACATTTGTCTCCATTTACTCCTATCTAACATGTCCTTAGCTTATAGTGAGTGGCAAATATATACAGTGGTCCCTCGGTTTTCGCCGAAAATTCGTTCCAGAATGCTGCTCAAGTGCCATTACCGAACGAATTTACTTCCTTAAGAAATAATGTCACGTAGGTTAGTCTATTTCAGACCCCCAAAAATACACTTGCAACAGCACTTACGAAAATACACTTACATAAATGTTCGAGTTTGGAGATGCACGAAAACCGAGGGACCACTGTACAGTGGACCCCCGGTGTTTGTTATTTTTTTTTTGTTCCAGAATGCTATTCAAGTGATATTACCAAATGAATTTATTCCCATAAGGAATAATGTAAATTAGACTAGTCCTTTTAGACCCCCAAAAATACACTTACATAATTGTTTGAGTTTGGAGCATGACGAACACCGGGGGTCCACTGTACATATAGTGTAGCAAGTCTGAATAAATGAAGAATGGCTATAATTGAAAACAGCTACATTAGTGAAGTGCTGTAAAGCAGAGCTGCCTGTATACACATTGTTCATTTGTGTAAACTAAATGGAATGCATATTATAATATACTAAATGAAAGTTTACCAAATTACCTTGAAATATTGTCTTAAAAAATAAATAGCAACATTACAATTATTTGCAGTTTGACCTGATACTTATGAGTGTTTCACTACAAAATAGCTATGAACCAAAGTATTTACTGCATTATTTAATGCACGTTCTTACTACCTTTGGAAAAAAAAGGCAAACAATATAGAAAAAGCTTGCTAAACCTCTACACAGGGCAAAATATTGCCTCATTAAAAGGTTGTTCTGCAATATGTCTTCTTAACTACTGTCAGTAGTCAGAGCCAGCCCAGGGGCCTCACAGTACCTGCAGCCCAGGGGCCTCACAGTACCTGCAGCCCAGGGGCCTCACAGTACCTGCAGCCCAGGGGCCTCACAGTACCTGCAGCCCAGGGGCCTCACAGTACCTGCAGCCCAGGGGCCTCACAGTACCTGCAGCCCAGGGGCTCAGTCCTCACAGGCTCACCTGCAGCCCAGGGGCCTCACAGTACCTGCAGCCCAGGGGCCTCACAGTACCTGCAGCCCAGGGGCCTCACAGTACCTGCAGCCCAGGGGCCTCACAGTACCTGCAGCCCAGGGGCCTCACAGTACCTGCAGCCCAGGGGCCTCACAGTACCTGCAGCCCAGGGGCCTCACAGTACCTGCAGCCCAGGGGCCTCACAGTACCTGCAGCCCAGGGCCTCACAGTACCTGCAGCCCAGGGGCCTCACAGTACCTGCAGCCCAGGGGCCTCACAGTACCTGCAGCCCAGGGCCTCACAGTACCTGCAGCCCAGGGGCCTCACAGTACCTGCAGCCCAGGGGCCTCACAGTACCTGCAGCCCAGGGGCCTCACAGTACCTGCAGCCCAGGGGCCTCACAGTACCTGCAGCCCAGGGGCCTCACAGTACCTGCAGCCCAGGGGCCTCACAGTACCTGCAGCCCAGGGGCCTCACAGTACCTGCAGCCCAGGGGCCTCACAGTACCTGCAGCCCAGGGGCCTCACAGTACCTGCAGCCCAGGGGCCTCACAGTACCTGCAGCCCAGGGGCCTCACAGTACCTGCAGCCCAGGGGCCTCACAGTACCTGCAGCCCAGGGGCCTCACAGTACCTGCAGCCCAGGGGCCTCACAGTACCTGCAGCCCAGGGGCCTCACAGTACCTGCAGCCCGGGGGCCTCACAGTACCTGCAGCCCAGGGCCTCAGACCTGCAGCCCAGGGGCTCACAGTACCTGCAGCCCAGGGGCCTCACAGTACCTGCAGCCCAGGGGCCTCACAGTACCTGCAGCCCAGGGGCCTCACAGTACCTGCAGCCCAGGGGCCTCACAGTACCTGCAGCCCAGGGGCCTCACAGTACCTGCAGCCCAGGGGCCTCACAGTACCTGCAGCCCAGGGGCCTCACAGTACCTGCAGCCCAGGGGCCTCACAGTACCTGCAGCCCAGGGGCCTCACAGTACCTTCAGCCCAGGGCCTCACAGTACCTGCAGCCCAGGGGCCTCACAGTACCTGCAGCCCAGGGGCCTCACAGTACCTGCAGCCCAGGGGCCTCACAGTACCTGCAGCCCAGGGGCCTCACAGTACCTGCAGCCCAGGGGCCTCACAGTACCTGCAGCCCAGGGGCCTCACAGTACCTGCAGCCCAGGGGCCTCACAGTACCTGCAGCCCAGGGGCCTCACAGTACCTGCAGCCCAGGGGCCTCACAGTACCTGCAGCCCAGGGGCCTCACAGTACCTGCAGCCCAGGGGCCTCACAGTACCTGCAGCCCAGGGGCCTCACAGTACCTGCAGCCCAGGGGCCTCACAGTACCTGCAGCCCAGGGGCCTCACAGTACCTGCAGCCCAGGGGCCTCACAGTACCTGCAGCCCAGGGGCCTCACAGTACCTGCAGCCCAGGGGCCTCACAGTACCTGCAGCCCGGGGGCCTCACAGTACCTGCAGCCCAGGGGCCTCACAGTACCTGCAGCCCAGGGGCCTCACAGTACCTGCAGCCCAGGGCCTCACAGTACCTGCAGCCCAGGGGCCTCACAGTACCTGCAGCCCAGGGGCCTCACAGTACCTGCAGCCCAGGGGCCTCACAGTACCTGCAGCCCAGGGGCCTCACAGTACCTGCAGCCCAGGGGCCTCACAGTACCTGCAGCCCAGGGGCCTCACAGTACCTGCAGCCCAGGGGCCTCACAGTACCTGCAGCCCAGGGGCCTCACAGTACCTGCAGCCCAGGGGCCTCACAGTACCTGCAGCCCAGGGGCCTCACAGTACCTGCAGCCCAGGGGCCTCACAGTACCTGCAGCCCAGGGGCCTCACAGTACCTGCAGCCCAGGGGCCTCACAGTACCTGCAGCCCAGGGGCCTCACAGTACCTCTAGCCCAGGGGCCTAACAGTACCTCTAGCCCAGGGGCCTACAAAATCTTAAACCAGATATGTCAGCAGTACACCATTCACATCTTTCTTACCGCTTGTTACGGTCAAGGAAGATGCCGTCTGTAGACGAACAGCTGTCCCCTGAGCCGATTTATTTATACTCTGCAGAGTGCCGCACCCTTCAATAACGTACAGGTTCTAAAATGTCAGTGTGAAACAAGTATTACATATTATACATAGTTACATAGAACAATCTCAGTTATTCAAATACAGCTTAAAATGAATATCTAGACTTTTAATATCTCATAAAGCTATTGATCAATTTTGCAATTTTTTTTTTTTGTAATGTATATTGTATTACTGCTTTAAAAAGGCATGTAAGCAAACACTAAGACGTATTTATCAAAAAACGTTTCGGTCCTGGGACTATGCTCATTAATTAGATATGCTCCTTAATCAAGACAAGTTTATACATACAGTGGACCCCCGCCTAACGAGCAAAATTCATTCCAGAAGCCTGCTCAAGTGCCATTACCGAACGAATTTACTTCCTTAAGAAATAATGTCACGTAGGTTAGTCTATTTCAGACTCCCAAAAATACACTTCCACAAGCACTTACAATATTATACTTACATAATTGTACGATTTCCGGGGTGCTTGTTAGGCGGGGGTCCACTGTACTTTGCCAAATTAAATATGAAAAGGCACTCCTAGCCACAGAGAAAGTTACATGACATTTTTATTAATCCAAAAAATTCTTTGATCAAAGTATGTCATTAATAAGAGCTAGCAAAGTATACACAGTACACAGAAAAGGTGAAAAACAAAAGCCAAAGTGAAGGTTTTTTCCTTACAGTTTCCTTCGTGACATCCCACACTAACTGTCCTTGCTCCAGGAAAACAAATCCTGTGTAGATGTTCCTGTTTTTGTCTTCAAAGCTTCGTGCAAAGTGGCATTTACAGTTTTTTGTGAGAGAGGTGCCAAAGTTGAGGTCAGAAAACTTTGTCACTTTAATTGTCTCGAGGCCTGCACTTTCATCTGTTGTCCCTATACAAGAGAAAAGAATACTTAAATATTTTTTCAACATACCGACCATCTCCCACCGAGGCAGGGCGACTTGAAAAAAAAAACTCATAAAACTTTTCCTCTTTTTACATTTAATAATTTATACAGGAAAGGGTTTACTAGCCCCATGGTCCTGGCATTTTAGTCATCTCTTACAATATGCATGGTTTGCATATTAACTACTGTACTATTATGGATATGATACTAAGGAGAAACCCTTGAAACCCATCTTTCAGCAGTTTTTATATCACTTGCTCATTCTTCTTCTCTACTACCCTGAGACATAAACTTTATAATGTTAAATAATCACTGTGAAGAAATAGTGAATTTCTAAAGAGCTTTCGTGATTTTTCAAATTATCAGTTCGTTGATAATGCGAGATCTCATGAAAGCGCTTGGTAATTCACTATTTCTTCACAGTTATTTTGCATACTGTGATATCACCTGTTTACTGTGATCTTATTACGTACTTCATAATATACATAATGCTCACCTGAGTTTAGCTTACACTTGTCTCCTGTCCTTGATTCCCTCCTCTCAAACTCTCTCAATTTGCTTTGCTAATTCATCTTTTAATTTTCTATATGTAATCATGTCTTTAGACTCACCTTCAAGGGTGTCACATTCACTTTCCTAGTTTCTTCTCTCATACTGACTGACTTGAGTTTTATTATTTGCATTGTGATCAAACTCAGTCTTTATTCAGTGTTTAATGTCATATTGTGTCCAAACATGTTTAGAACTATTTTTGTAAAAGATAACATGCATGTGAAATGCATTTTAACTGACTTAATTTAAAATTCATATATTAAAAACTAGTTGTAAGGCAATTCAAGTTGCTTTGCAACACTTACTATCAGTCAAGTACAAAACTATTTCCAATTGACTAAACTGTAAATTTGAAAGGCTTCCTCTTAACATAAGAACATAAGAATGGAACACTGCAGAAGGCCTACTGACAGGGAGTCTTTATCAAACACTACCTAAATTTATCCTTACTCGACACTAATCAACCAGCCCCCCCACTCATATTGTCCAACCTTAAAGACACCAAGGTCTAGCTTTTCACCCTATCGAAGATTGTTCCACGCATCTACAACTCCGTTCCAAACCAGTACTTGCCTATGTCCTTTCCAAATCAAACTTATCCAATTTAAATCTGTATTTCTGGTTTACTTGGTTCACATCTCAGTATTTTATTAATATCTCCTTTGTTAACCATATCACTTGTACATCGATGATATTCCTCATTCAGCTCCCAGAGATGCAATTCAATGCTCTAAGTCTATCTTCATACGGAGATTTCTTATACTGTAAATCATTTTAGTCATTCTTCTTGTATGTTCTCCAACGAATCCATATCCATCCCGCAGTAAGGAGACCAAAACAGAGAGTATTTTAATCTGTTTAATAATCAGCTCAATGTATTGCCATTACTTTAGCTCCAGTGTATCTGTGCACGATACGTAAAAATTATAAACAAACATACCAAAAATATTTCATGGCAAACTGCACTTTTCTAATTGATGCAAAAGTTAACATTCTGAAGAAAAAAAAATTACAGCTAATGAGATCTTCACTAATATTTCAGTTAAAGTAGTTCCTACCTAAACTTCTTTGTCGTTTCAATGGCTGATTGTCACCGATATCTGCAGTTTCATCCAGACTGTTACTGGTAGGCGAAGAGAGTTTTCTCTTCGACACTAACATCTCTGGAGTGGATTCCGGAGGTGGGTGTTTGGCAGGCGATATAGCTGGACGATGGGACTGGTTTTTATGAGGTTGTTTCTTTCTATTTATTGAAGGAAGTTCTTGCTTTTGATGAACTACACTTGTTTCGCCATTTTCTAAAGTCGTCACAGTTATTTTTTCAAAGTTCCAGAACTCCAGGGGCTTTGTTCGCACTCTTCCTGAACGTCTAAGGGATACATTCTCTGTTGAAGTAGAAAATTAAACACCATTAAATTTTTCATTTATCTCACCAAAACAAACTACAGTGGACCACAAGTTTCAGCCATAATTCGTTCCAGAAGGCTGTTCGAGTGCCATTACCGAACGAATTTGTTCCCATAAGGAATAATGTAGAGTAGATTAGTCCATTTCAGACCCCCAAAAATACACTTACAAAAGCACTTACAATAATACACTTACATAATTGTTCGAGTTGGGAGGTGGTCGAAACTTGGGGGTCCACTGTACAGTATTTTTCCAGCATATAAGGTGCACCTTTTTTTTCAAACAAAAAATCTTGGAAAATCACCCTGCGCCTTATAAGCTCAAGGTTAGGGTTAAGGGTAGGCTCTGGGTTACGCTTTAGCATAGAGGGTAAACAGCCCTTGAATATGATTACCGATATACAGTGGTACCTCTACTTACGAGCCACTCCCAATTCGAACAATTATGTAAGTGTATTTTTGTAGGCGCTTTTGTAAGTGTATTTTTGGGGATCTGAAATGGATTAATCTAATTTTCATTATTTCTTATGGGAATAAATTCCTTCGGTATCGGCACTTGAATAGCCGTCTGGAACGAATTAAGTTTGTAAGTAGAGGTACCACTGTATATCATTATACATTATGTATATCATTATACAAAGGCAATAAAATTTGCCTTTGTATAAAGGCAAAGGGGACAAAAGAGAGTGTAAAAATTTTGGGGGAATAAGTCTGTTGAGTATACAGTGGACCCTCAAAAATTGAACACTCCCAACTCGCCCTATTATGCTAGTTTATTATTGTAAGTGCTTTTATAGGTGTATTTTTGGGGGTCTGAAATGGACTAATCTAATTTACATCATTCCTTATGGGAATAAATTCGTTTGGTAACAGCACTTGAACAGCATTCTGGAATGAAGAATGTTCGATTTCTGGGGGTCCACTGTACCTGGTAAAGTGTATGGTAGACTTATTATTGAAAGAATTAAGAGTAAGACTGAGAGCAGGATAGCAGATGAACATGGAGGCTTTAGGAAGGGTAGGGGTGTGTAGACCAAGTGTTTGCAGTGAAACATATAGGTGAACAATATTTAGATAAGGGTAAAGAGGTGTTTGTGGCATTTATGGATTTGGAAAAGGCATATGATAGGGTGGATATGGGGGCAATGTGACAGATGTTGCAAATGTATGGAATAGGAGCTATGTTATTGAAAGCGGTGAAAAGTTTTTATGAGGATAGTGAGGCTCAGGTTAGAGTATGTAGGCGAGAGGGAGATTATTTCCCAGTAAAAGTAGGCCTTAGACAGGGATGTGTGATGTCACCATGGTTGTTCAATATATTTATAGATGGAGTTGTAAGAGAAGTGAATGCTCGGGTGTTGGCAAGAGCTGTGGGGTTAAAAGATAAAGAATCTAACACAAAGTGGGAGTTGTCACAGTTGCAGTTTGCTGATGACACTGTGCTTTTGGGGGATTCTGAAGAGAAGTTGCAGAGGTTGGTGGATGAGTTTGGTAGGGTACGCAAAAGAAGGAAATTAAAAGTGAATATAGGAAAGAGTAAGGTGATGAGGATAACAAAAAAATTAGATAACGGAAGATTGGATATCAGATTGGAGGGAGAGAGTATGGAGGAGGTGAATGTGTTCAGATATTTGGGAGTGGATGTGTCAGCAGATGGGTCTATGAAGGATGAGGTGAATCATAAAATTAACGAGGGGAAAAAGGAGAGTGGTGCACTGAGGAGCTTATGTAGACAGAGAACTTTATCCATGAAAGCAAAGAGGGGAATGTATGAGAGTATAGTTATACTACCAACACTCTTGTATGGGTGTGAGATATGGGTTGTGAATGTTGCAACAAAGAGAAGGCTGGAGGCAGTGGAGATGTCATGTTTGAGGTCAATGTGTGGTGTGAATATAATGCAGAGAATCCATAGTTTGTAGATTAGGAGGAGGTGTGGGATTACCAAAACTATTATCCAAAGGGCTGAGGAGGGGTTATTGAGATGGTTTGGACATGTAGAGAGGATGGAACAAAATAGAATGGCTTCGAGTGTATAAATCTGTAGAAGGGAAGGCGGGGTAGGGTTTGGCCTAGAAAAGGTTGGAGGGAGGGGGTAAAGGAGGTTTTGTGTGCGAGGGGATTGGACTTCCAGCAAGCGTGCGTGAGCGTGTTAGATAGGAGCGAATGGAGACAAATGGTTTTTAGGACTTGACGTGCTGTTGGAGTGTAAGCAAAGTAACATTTATGAAGGGTTTCAGGGAAACCGGCGGGCCAGACTTGATTCCTGGAGATGGGAAGTACAGTGCCGGCACTCTGAAGGAGGGGTGTTAATGTTGCAGTTTTGTAGCTGTAGTGTAAGCACGCCTCTGGCAAGACAGTGATGGAGCGAGTGATGATGAAAGTTTTCCTTTGTCGGGCCACCCTGCCTTGGTGGGAAACGGCCTATTATGATACATACTGTACTTCTGTCGTGCGCCTTATGTGCTGGAAAATACGGTGCATGTTTCAGAGGTAAGTTATATTTAAATATAAGAAAGTGAAAAGAAAATGAAAAGAAAGTGAAAAGTAAGCAAAGATTAACCCTTTGACTGTTTCGGTCGTATATACGTATACGTCTTACGAGCCAATGTTTCGGACGTATTAAGACACAAATTCTAGCGGCCTCAAATCAAGCAGGAGAAAGCTGGTAGGCCTACATGTGAGAGAATGGGTCTGTGTGGTCAGTGTGCGCAGTATAAAAAAAATCGGGCAGCCACTGGTGCATTGTGGGAACGCCATTTCAGTAGTCCTTGTTCAGCATCCCTAGTGATAAGAATTATCTGACTCCTTGGCACATCTGGGACTGTTATCTTCCTCAATGATAGCTCTAACACAGATGGAAGTGTCTCTGAAGATAAATTTCATGGTTTTGAGGAGTTTGTGACTGAAAGAAATGCCCAGGATATCAGAAGGAAGGAAGAAAGAAAGTAAGGAAGGAAGAGATGAGAGGAAGGAAGGAAGGAAGGAAGAGATGAGAGGAAGGAAGGAAGGAAGGAAAGAAGTAAGGAAGGAGGAAAGGAAGAAGGAAGGAATTAAGAGAGAGAGAAAGGAAGGAAGGAAGGAAAGAAAGAAGAAGTAAGGAAAGGAAGAAGGAAGGAATTAAGAGAGAAAGGAAGGAAGGAAGAGATGAGAGGAAGGAAGGAAGGAAATATGTAAGAAATGAAGGCAGAAAGAAAGGAAGGAATGAAGGAAGTAAGGAAGCTAGGAAGGTAGGTATGAAGGAAAGGAAGGAGGTTGTTGGGAAGAAGACATGGGTCCCCTTTTGTATTGACAGGTTGACAGGCAGTGTGGGGGTGATGAGTAATGGTATAATATGTCATTTTGACAGCTGCCTTACCCTGACTCAGCAAATTTAGATGTCCACACACACATACACACACATATCTTGGAGCTTTGAAGTGCTAATTGCAGTTGATGGAAAGTGTCCAGTCATTATATATGTGTATATATATTATAGAACAATAGTAATAAACAATTTTTTTTTATTGTTGGTTGGTGTAAACAAGTTTTGTAAACAATATAATGATACTAATGTTTGTGCAATTATTGTGTTGCATACAACAAGTGTATATATATATACATTGCACCTTACTTTGGTCTCACAGGCCACATAAGTTACGTAAAAAAATAAAATAGTGAAAAAAACAAGAAACCTATGAAAGGAAGTAAACCAAAGTTTACCGGGTGAGCGGCATTCGCCACTGTTGGCCATATGCGGCTCATTTTTTGCCAACTTTACGCCTCTATATCTCGGTAAGTACTGATCACAAATTTTTTTTGGGGGGGATTTAAACCATCAGAAAAATAATCTTAACATGTTAAGAATTTTTTTTTTTTTCGAATATTTTGCAACATAAAATGACAGTTTCAGAAAGGGGTCTCCGACAGTCAAAGGGTTAAGGGTTCATTGATCTGAATTTAAGACTTCAGGTGCACATTGCTAAGGCAATAACATTTGCTATAGGAAGATCCAAAACATACAAAGGTAAAAAGCCTATACAGTTGTACGTACCTCTACTTACGAGCAAAATTTGTTCCAGTTGGCTATTCAAGTGCCGATACCGAAGGAATTTTTTCCCATAAGAAATAATGAAAATTAGGTTAATCCATTTCAGACCCATAAAAATACACTTACAAAAGCACCTACAAAAATACACTTACATAATTGTTCGAGTTGGGAGCTGCTCGTAAGTTGAGGTACCACTGTATCAGTGACACTATCATAATGTGGCACATATCCATCAAACAATAAACACATTAATATAAACACCTGAAATGAATGAACATTGCCAGTCACAGCTTAGATCCAGAATTATATCTCTTGTCTGGCTACTGTGAGTAAAATAGAGGAGTATGTATGTGCAAGTGGAGTCCCATAAAAAAAAATGGAAAACTATAAAGAATCACACAGAAGAGAGGAGCTTACGACGACATTTCGGTCCAACTTGGACCATTTACAAAGTCACACCAACACAAAGAACAGGTAGAAGAGGTATTTATAGGCCAGCAGATAGGGGAGGGCACAAGAAAGTGGTGGTGGAGTAATAGTGGAAGTAGTAGTGGTAGTGGAAGTAGTAGTGGTAGTGGAAGTAGTAGTAGTAGAGTCAGTCATATTCTGGGAAAGAGGAGCACTGCAACAAAGCTGGCGGCCCGCATAGGGTAAGGACAAGAACACAGAGGGGAAAAAAATTAAAATAAAATAAAGAAGGACAAATACAAGGCAAAAGAAAAATCCAGAGGAGAAAGAAGAAAGAGAAGGGGAAGAGATAGAAGGGGAAGGAATCAGGTTAAGTCACAGGTTTTCTGACGTTTGGAGCATTTAACAATGTAATGGGAGAGGAAAGCATCTACAGAGACAAAGCCAGGGCTAAGATTCATACAGGGAAAGTTGTGTATAAGGGAGGATTCAACCAAACGGCGACTGTGAAAGTTGGACGTAGGGTAGACCTCTTTCTGACAGACTTAGGGAACACAAAAATAGTGTTAGGCTTGCCGACACTAATAATACTCTTTTCTGTCATGCCAGAGATCACAGTCATCCATTGATTGGTGTTCTGCTAAAACTGTCTACCCTACGTCCAACTTTCACAGTCGCCGTCTGGTTGAATCCTCCCTTATGCACAACTTTCGATGTATGAATGTTAGCCCTGGCTTTGTCTCTGTAGATGCTTTCCTCTCCCATTACAGTGGACCCTCGGAGTTTTTAATCCGTTCCAGAGGGCGTCATGAACACCGAATCTAACGAACTCCGAATCTATTTTCCCCATAAGAAATAATGGAAATAAAATTAATCCGTTCCAGACACCCAAAAGTATTAAAATAAAATATTTTTGTACATTAAATATACATTAAATTACACAGAAAACAATGTAAAATATAAATTAATACTACAATAACATGTCACTTACCTTTATTGAAGAGTTGTTGATGTGTGGAAGATGGGAGGAGGGGGGAGGATGAAGGAGTTGCTAGTGTTTGGAAGGGGAATCCCCTTCCATTAATACTGCAGGTACCAAGTCCTCTTCCTGGGTTACTGGCCTTTTTCTTTTAATGCCACTAGGACCAGGTTGAGAGTCACTGGAACCTTGTCTGATAAAGTAACTGTCCAGGGAGGTCTGTATCTGTCGTTCCTGTAAAATAGTCCTGAAGTGGGACACCAGTCTCATCGTACATGTTACCAGCACGGCCTGCAACAGCTTTGTTAGGGTGATAATGTTCCATGAATCTTTGTACCTCAGTCCATTTTGCAATGATCTCCTTCTTGACTTCCACCGTATTTCTGATATTCTTTACCACAGGGCTGGCACTAGGAGCTTTCTTGGGGCCCATGGCGACTTATTTAGCACTTGCAAGCACTAAAAACAGTGGAATAATGACAAAATGTGTATGAATGCGTGGGTGGTGGTCACTCGCTGGTAAACAATAGAACACTGACGCTGAATGGAGTGCCCGGGCCCACTCAGGCCACGCGTACTCGTCCGGGACGAATCACGAACTCCGAGCAGATCATGAACACCGAACCAATATTTTCGCGAAAAAATATCACGAACTCCGATGGTCATGAACTCTGGGGGTCCACTGTACATTGTTAAATGCTCCAAACTTCAGAACACCCGTGACTTAACCTGATTCCTTCCCCTTCTCCTCTTTCTTCTTTCTCCTCTGGGTTTTTCTTTTGCCTTGTATTTGTCCTTCTTTATTTTATTTTCATTTTTTCCCCCTCTGTGTTCTTGTCCTTACCCTATGCGGGCCGCCAGCTTTATTGCAGTGCTCCTCTTTCCCAGAATATGACTGACTCCACTACTACTACTTCCACTACCACTACTACTTCCACTATTACTCCTCCACCACTTTCTTGTGCCCTCCCCTGTCTGCTGGCCTATAAATACCCCTTCTACCTGTTCTTTGTGTTAGTGTGACTTTTTAAATGGTCCAAGTCGGACCGAAACGTCGTCGTAAGCTCCTCTCTTCTATGTGCGGGTTGTGTGTGTATTGTTCCAGTCACAGTATTGTGCCTTTTTTTGTTATTTATAAAGAATCACTATTGTACAGAAAAATTGCATTAAAAAAAAAAAACACAAGTACAGCAATAATTATATTTTTTACAAAATGGAGGGTACTAGTTCAAAATCTGGTAATATTCATGGAAAATACAAAAACACAAGTGAAATGATGGAGAAAAATACAAACCTAGTTCAAAATTAGGTAAAATAAATAATAGAAAAATTAAGAAAGTAAAAGAAAAGCAGGAAAAATAAAATTAGAACAACCGATTTTCAAGACTAAAACACCAGAAGAGCAGACTGAAAATAAACAAGTTAAGAACCATAAAAAATAAAATGAGAAACAGACATTATAGGGTTGGTTAAAAAAAAGAGGGAAGGGGGAACCTTAGGAACCCAAGATTGGTGTTGTACCTATATTCACAATACATAGTACAAAGAAAATGCAAGGATGCATAAGTAAAACTGAATAACTCATAAAGGCACACAAAAATATTTATGAAACATTATACTAACCATTATTGTTTGAAGTCTTATTAATAGATGGATCCTCTATGGCAGTCACTGCAGTAGTACTGTGATTATCTTCTAGAGTTTCCTTGATGCCTCTCTTGCAATGAACTTGATTGTCTATTTCTTTTCTGGTATTCGAAGGAGGACCACTGTGACCAGCTTGAATGGTCTTTTCAATCTGTCCATTACAATGTGTTTGACTATCAACAGGTGATGATCTTGGAGGGTTTAAAATAGTTTGGTTCACTGTATTTTTCAGTGGGTTCTCTTTAGACGAGCAAACTTGTGATGGAACCTCACTTTCAGTTGCTTCCAGTAAAGAAGATTCCTCTGGAATTGAAGCCATGCTTAGTAGATTCATTGTGGAATTTTTCATAGCAAGTTTGTTAGATGGAAGCCTTGGTACTTTAAAAATGCCACTGTTTATATTTTCACTCGTGTGCTGCACAGGCACCGTCACTGCTGTGTGTTTTCCTTGATGTGATATGGAGTGAGTATTGATGAATGTACTGGAGATGACATTTTGAAAGCTGGGTTGTTCAAATGTTGTCTGATCCTGAGTTGCATTAATGCTGCTGTTTTTCGGAGTAAGTAAATCCAACTTGGGTATTTTCCTCTGTCCTCTTGGGTTGTAGGGCAACCAATCTGCAAAGATATGCATTATATATACAAATATTAGTAATAATGGTAGAATTACCCACAAATTGTCAGGTAAATGGACAAATGCAACTAATGTGACATTTTACTGTGGCAACGTTTTGCTCTCCAGGAGCTTTGTCAAGCCGTTACAAACCTTGTGTGTCCTTGTAATGTGTGTAATGGCTTAACAAAGCTCCTGGAGAGCAAAACGTTGCCACAATAAACTGACACATAAGTTGCATCTGTGTCCATTTACATAACCACACACAAAACATCTTAAGAAACATTGATCTCCCTCATTCACCATATTGTTTCCTATTTGTATTTGCAGGTTTTGAGTTCCAGGTACTCAGCTGCAACTCTTAACCTTTATTTAATCTTGCATTTTTATCATACCTAAGCTGAAACCATTTACAATAGGGAGTCTACCTAAGTCTTAACATTCTGGTCCCTCCCATGATGAAACCTGGCTGTGACCTTGACAATACAGGCAGGCATTGCTTTACAGTGCTTCGCTTTATGGCGTTTCACTAATGCAGCATTTTTTAATTACAGTGAACCCCCAAGTATCGTAATTAATCCGTTCCAGGAGCTATTACTTAACACGAAGTTTACGAAATTTGAACCCTTATTTCCCATAAGAAATAATGTAAATACAATTAATCCGTTCGACAAAAAAATATTCACATACAAAATAATTAAAAACAATATACAGTGGACCCTCGGTTAACGAAAAAAATTAATTGCAGAAGCCTGCTCAAGTGCCATTACCGAACGAATTTACGTCCTTAAGAAATAATGTCATGTAGGTTAGTCTATTTCAGACCCCCAAAAATACACTTCCACAAGAACTTACAAAATTATACTTACATAATTGCACGATTTCCGGGGTATTCGTTAACCGAGGGTCCACTGTATATATATATACAGTGGACCCCCGGCTAACGTTCATTCCAGATAACGTTTTTTTCGGCTAAAGGTTGCTTTTTACGTTCAATATTTTTTTCGGCTAGCGTTATTTACTCAGCTAACGTTACGTACCAGACCTGTCTGCTTGCTCTGCGCTTGCGCACCTCCTCCCAGGACGCCAGTCCACCGTTGTTTACACTTGAGTGAACAACACCCAGCGTGCTCTTTCAAGCATTCACAATACATTTGGTGTCTTTTTTGGTGATTTAGTGACTGTCACTGTGAAATAAGTCACCATGGGTCCAAAGAAGCTTCCTAGTGGCACCCCTGTGGTAAAGAGAGTGAGGAACACCATCGAACTGAAGAAGGAGATTGTTGAAAAATTTGAGAGTAGCGTACGTGTGGGTGAGCTTGTCAGGATGTACAACAAAAACACAGTTTAGCAGGCATTCAGGGAGTGTAGCAGGCATGCAAGGAGTGTAGCAGGCATGCAGGGAGTGTAGCAGGCATGCAGGGAGTGTAGCAGGCATGCAGGGAGTGTAGCAGGCATGCAAGGAGTGTAGCAGGCATGCAAGGAGTGTAGCAGGCATGCAGGGAGTGTAGAAGGCAAGCAAGGAGTGTAACAGGCATGCAGGGGGTGTAGCAGGCAAGCAGGGAGTGTAGCAGGCATGCAGGGAGTGTTGCAGGCATGCAGGGAGTGTAGCAGGCATGCAGGGAGTGTAGCAGGCATGCAGGGAGTGTAGCAGGCATGCAGGGAGTGTAGCAGGCATGCAGGGAGTGTAGCAGGCATGCAGGGAATATAGCAGGCATACAGGGAGTGTAGCAGGCATGCAAGGAGTGTAACAGGCATGCAGGGAGTGTAGCAGGCAAGCAGGGAGTGTAGCAGGCATGCAGGGAGTGTTGCAGGCATGCAGGGAATGTAGCAGGCATACAGGGAGTGTAGCAGGCATACAAGGAGTGTAGCAGGCATGCAAGGAGTGTAGCAGGCATGCAGGGAGTGTAGCAGGAATGCAAGGAGTGTAGCAGGCATGCAGGGAGTGTAACAGGCATGAAAAGAGTGTAGCAAGCATACAGGGAGTGTAGCAGTAGTGCAGGGAGTGAGGAGTCCCCTTCCAAACACTAAGCCCTGCCCCTGTCCTCCCTATCTTCCCGATGCCAGCAAGTCTCTTCAATAAAGGTAAGTAAATGTTATTTTAAATGTTTATTTCATTATTTTTTATAAATTTTAAATTGTATGTAGTATTTATGTGTGTTTTCTGTATGTAAAACTATAGTTATTCTTTAAAAAAAATTTTTTTGTGAATATTTTTGGATGTCTGAAACGGATTAATTGTATTTACATTATTTCTTATGGGAAATAAGGCTTCGGATAACGTTTTTTTCGGCTAAAGCTCTAGCTCCTGGAACGGATTAAGAACGTTAGCCGAGGGTCCACTGTATATATATATATATATATATATATATATATATATATATAGATGAACAAGGGGGCTTTAGGAAAGGTAGGGGGTGTGTAGACCAAGTGTTTACAGTGAAACATATAGGTGAACAGTATTTGGATAAGGGTAAAGATGTTTTTGTGGCATTTATGGATTTGGAAAAGGCGTATGATAGGGTAGATAGGGGGGCAATGTGGCAGATGTTGCAGGTGTATGGAATAGGAGGAAGGTTACTGAAAGCAGTGAAGAGTTTTTATGAGGATAGTGAGGCTCAGGTTAGAGTGTGTAGGAGGGAAGGGGACTATTTCCCAGTAAAAGTGGGCCTTAGACAAGGATGTGTGATGTCACCGTGGTTGTTCAATATATTTATAGATGGGGTTGTAAGAGAAGTGAATGCGAGGGTCTTGGCAAGAGGTGTTGGGCTAAAAGATAAAGAAGCAAATACAAAGTGGGAGTTGTCACAGTTGCTTTTTGCTGATGACACTGTGCTTTTGGGAGATTCTGAAGAGAAGCTGCAGAGGTTGGTGGATGAATTTGGTAGGGTGTGTAAAAGAAGAAAATTGAAAGTGAATATAGGAAAGAGTAAGGTGATGAGGATAACAAAAAGAATAGGTGACGAAAGATTGGATATCAGATTGGAGGGAGAGAGTATGGAGGAGGTGAATGTATTCAGATATTTGGGAGTGGACATGTCGGCGGATGGGTCTATGAAGGATGAGGTGAATCATAGAATTGATGAGGGGAAAAGGGTGAGTGGAGCACTCGAGTCTGTGGAGACAAAGAACCTTGTCTATGGAAGTAAAGAGGGAATGTATGAGAGTATAGTTATACCAACGCTCTTATATGGGTGTGAAGCATGGGTGATGAATGTTGCAACGAGGAGAAGGCTGGAGGCAGTGGAGATGTCATGTCTGAGGTCAATGTGTGGTGTGAATATAATGCAGAGAATTCGGAGTTTGGAAATTAGGAGGAGGTGCGGATTACCAAAACGATTGTCCAGAGAGCTGAGGAGGGGTTGTTGAGGTGGTTTGGACATGTAGAGAGAATGGAACGAGACAGAGTGACTTCGAGAGTGTATAAATCTGTAGTGGAGGGAAGGCGGGGTAGGGGTCGGCCTAGGAAAGGTTGGAGGGAGGGGGTAAAGGAAGTTTTGTGTGCGAGGGGCTTAGACTTCCAGCAAGCATGTGTGAGCGTATTTGATAGGAGTGAATGGAGGCATATGGTTTTTAATACTTGACGTGCTGTTGGAGTGTGAGCAAAGTAACATTTATGAAGGGATTCAGGGAAACCGGCAGGCCGGACTTGAGTTCTGGAGATGGGAAGTACAGTGCCGGCACTCTGAAGGAGGGGTGTTAATGTTGCAGTTTTATAACTGTAGTGTAAAGCACCCTTCTGGCAAGACAGTGATGGAGTGAATGATGATGAAAGTTTTTCTTTTTCGGGCCACCCTGCCTTGGTGGGAATCGGCCGATGTGTTAATAAAAAAAAAAAAATATATATATATACATTTACTTACCTTTATTGAAGAGTTGCAGGCATCTGGAAGATAGGGTTGATGACAGGGGCAGGGTGTTAGTGGTTGGAAGGGGAATCCCCCTCCAAAAGGACTTCAGGTAACAAGTCCCTCTCTGGGGTTACTTCCTTTCTTTGTCTTTTAATGCCACGAGGACCAGCTTGAGAGTCACTAGACCCCTGCCTGGTAAAGTAACTGTCCACATTCCTCTGTTTCTGGCGACGCTTCAACACTTTCCTGAAGTGCAACATGGCTCTGTCACTGAAGTGGTTGCACAGAAGGCTCATTTCAGCTTGCTCAGGGTGGTGTCTTTCAACAAATGTCTGCAACTCATTCCACTTTGTACACATCTCCTTAAGCACTGAAGAGGGCACCTCCTTCTCTCTCTCTCCCTCCCTCCTCCTGTGAAGCAATAACCTCAGCTGTGGTCTGTTGCTGTTCCAGATGAAGGTCTTGCAGCTCTTCAGTTGTTAGCACTACCCTGTGCTCCTCCACCAACTCTTCCACATCCTCACCACTCACCTCCAACCCCAGGCTGTTCCCCAATGCCACAATATCTTCCACAACAGGCACAGGGTCGTCAGGGTCAGGGTCAGCCTCAAATCCTTCAAAATCCCTCTTTTCAACACAATCCGGCCACAGTGGTCTCCAAGCAGAGTTCAAAGTCCAGGAAGTCACTTCCTCCCAAGCCTTACCTATAAGGCGTATGCAATGCACGATATTGAAGTGATCTTTCCAGAACTCTCTTAGGGTCAATTCAGTCATTGGTCACATTAAAGCACTTCTGAAACACTGCTTTGGTGTACAGTTTCTTGAAGTTTGCAATGACCTGCTGGTCCATGGGCTGGATGAGAGGATTGGTGTTAGGAGGCAAGAAGTTCACTCTGATGAAATTGAACTTGTCAGACAACAACTCTTCCAAGTTGTGAGGATGAGCAGGAGCATTGTCCAGTACCAGGAGGCACTTGAGTCCCAATTTCTTTTCCAGGAGGTATTTCTTCACACTAGGGCCAAACACTCCAGTCACCCATTCCTTGAAAATCTCTGTAGTGACCCATGCCTTGGTGTTAGCCTTCCAATGCACACACAAACTATTCTTGTCAACACTGTGTTTCTTGAAGGGTCTGAGATTTTCTGACTGATACACCAGTGAAGGCTTCACTTTAAAATCACCACTGGCATTGGCACACATCATAAGAGTTAGCCTGTCTTTCATAGGCTTGTGTCCTGGCTGTGCCTTTTCCTCCTGAGTAATGAAGGTCCTGTTGGGCATTTTTTTTCCAAAACAGGCCTGTTTTATCACAGTTAAACACTTGTTGGGGGAGGAATTCTTCAGCCTCTACGAACCCCTTAAATTCACTCGCAAACTTTTCACTGCAAGTTTGTCTGAGCTGGCTGCCTCACCATGTCTCACAACACTGTGTATGCCACTACGTTTCTTAAACCTGTCAAACCAGCTTTTGCTGGCTTTAAAATCACTCGCCTCACCACTGGTTGCAGGCATTGTCTTGACAAGATCTGCGTGCAACTTCCTTGCCTTTTCACAAATTATCGCCATGGAAATACTATCACCCGCTCTCTGTTTTTCATTGATCCACACCAACAACAACTTCTCAACCTCATCCACTGTTTTCGATCTATTTTTCGTTAACATATCAACCCCTTTTGCAACATTAGCTTCCTTGATCTCATTTCTCTTTGCCAGGATAGAGCTGATAGTAGATGGGGTTTTCTTGTACATCCTAGCAAGATCACTGACATATGCCACTCTCATATTTTTCTATAATCTCTTTCTTCAGTTCGATGGTGTTCCTCACTTTCTTTCCCACAGGGGTGCCACTAGGAAGCTTCTTTGGACCCATGGTGACTTATTTCACAGTGACAATCACTAAACTACCAAAAAAGACACCAAATGTATTGTGAATGTTTGAAAGAGCACGCTGGGTAACGTTCTCTCAATGGTAAACAACGCTTCACTGGCGGGCGTCCTGCGCAGGCGCGGAGCAGGCGGACAGGTCTAATACGTTACGAAACACGAGCCAGTTTATGATTCACGAAATCAAAAAGCTTACGAAACACGATTTTTACGAAATAAGAACCTTACGAAACTCAAGGGTCCACTGTATACCCATTCTTCATTTATTCAGACTTACTACAATAAATATATTCACCACTCACTATAAGCTGACAAAAATATTTTAAAGTAAGTAATGTATGTACTGTACATATATGCATTTTTTAGGCCTAACTCTATTGCTCACTTAATACAGTGGTACCTCTACTTACGAGCTTAATTCGTTCCAGACGGCTATTCAAGTGCCGATACTGAAGGAATTTGTTCCCATAAGAAATAATGAAATTTACGATTAATCCATTTCAGACCCCCAAAAATACACTTACAAAAGCACCTACAAAAAAACACTTACATAATTGTTCGAGTGGGAGCTGCTCGTAAGTAGAGGTACCACTGTACAGTGGTCCCCCGAGTTACGTACACCCCGGAAATCGTACATTTATGTAAGTATAATATTGTAAGTGCTTGTGGAAAAGTATTTTTGGGGGTCTGAAATAGACTAACCTACGTGACATTTTTCCTTAAGGGAGTAAATTCGTTCGGTAATGGCACTTGAGCATTATTATTATAATCAAATAGAAGCGCTAAACCACAGGGGTTATACAGCGCTGCAGGTTATTGTAGGATGCAGGGAGAGTGAGTTGTAAGAGGGAGATGGACGATTAGTAGGGTATGGAGTGTTAGATGACGGCGGGTAGTGCAGGGGAGGAGGGTAGCAAGAGATCGAGGTAGAAGGGACTGAGGGAGGTGCTAGAGGTATAATCTTCAGAGTTTGTGTAGTAAGTCAGTTTCTGTCAAAAAGTCAACAAGAGAGTCAGGATTAAAGGAGGGTCCATCTGCAAGAAGGGAAGGTAAAGAAAGGGCCGCAGAGCGAAGACGTCGTTGAAGGTAAATTCTGCGTGCTCGTTGATAGAGTGGGCAGTCCAACAGGATATGTCGAACAGACACTGGAACCTGACAATGCTCACAGAGAGGGGCAGGGAGCCTCTCCATGAGATACCCGTGAGTAAGACGAGTGTGGCCGATGCGAAGACGGGAGAGTGTAGTCTCCCAACCTCGACATTGGTGACAAGAAGAAGGCCAGAAACCTATAACCGGTTTAATAGAATGAAGTTTGTTATTCAGCAGGTCAGACCAGCGTTGTTGCCAACGGGTGCGAAGGTGAGTAGCAATGACCGCAAAATAGTCCGTGAAAGGAACACCTCTATATGAAACTGGAAGGTCATGTACTGCTGACCGCGCAGCAGTGTCTGCCTGTTCATTGCCCTGTACGTCAACATGACCGAGGACCCAACAAAAGACAATATCTTTATGCTTGCTAAAGATACGGCGTAACCAAAGGTGGATCGAAGAACTAGGGGTGAGGTGTATCAATTTCACGGATAGCCTGTAAGCACTAAGGGAGTCTGGAAACGACTACAAATGGTGATACAGGCATAGATGCAATCGGATAAGTGCCACAAGAATGGCATACAATTCAGCCGTAAATATGTAGCCGAGGGTAACAGATGCCCTCGTACGACGCTGTCCGGAAACACTGCTGGAATCCGAGCGCCGTCAGATGACTTTGAACCATCGGTGTATACTGCGATGGCATGGGAATGAGAACGGAAATGGTCTAGAAAGAAAGAGCGAGACGCCGTAGGCAGTTGGGCTTCGCAAGGTAGAGGAATAGAACAGACACGGACAGCGGAACTTCCCAAGGGGGTAGAGGAAAGGGTGAAGCCACATGAACATATAAAGGCGGAAGCTGAAGGGAAGACAAGGAATGCAGACGAAGAGAAAAGGGACGAAGTAAACAGGGCGACGAACAAATAACGCGTCTACTAACATCTGTGACAATCCTATACATGGAAGGTTGCGGAGGTCATGAGCGAACATAATAGCGAATGCAATGTGCATCACGACGATCGGACAAGGATGGAATGTTCGCTTCTACATAGAGGCTCTCAACCGGGGAAGAACGAAAGCACCAAGGCATAAGCGTAATCCTGGTGATGGATGGGATTAAGGCTGGAAAGAGTGGCAGGAGAGGCTGCCGAATATTCTGGTCACCATAATCGAGTTTCGATAGAATTAGGCTGAATGTAGGCGAAGGAAGTTCTACGATCAGCCCCCATGTTGTACCCTTTGGTGGTGTGCCTGGCAATATAAGTTATAGCACTGTCTTTCCTGAACTGAAGAGTGACACATTTCAGGGTGGAAAAGCATAGGAAGGGAGGTTGCATTTTCCTGTTGTCATAAGGGCACAGCATTTTCTGGGGTGGTCAAAGTTGTATGTCCCATCTCTTTTCCCAGATATTACATGCCTGCAGATAACAAGTGCATAAAATTTGCATAGGCCTGGTTTCTGCTTGCCTTGGTTTTTTATGACTGTATTCCCTGCTGGTGCGTGTTTTCCTGTCTCATTTCTTTCTTCACTGTTATTAACAATGGAGCTTTCACCAGTTATTTCGTAATTCATCTTCACTATTTCTAGGGCATCCCTTGTTTACTATCTTGTGGTATTGCTAGTTTGTAACATGGTTTTTCATGTCCTTGTCTACACCTGTTTCCCACTCAGCTCCTATCTCCCTCCAGGCCACTAACATTCATTTCTCCATTCTTCCAGTTACTGTCTACCAGGACAGCATCTGCACCAGGGCGATAGCACCATCAGCCCAGACTTTTATTTTCCCATCTGTTATAGAATGCTTTCAGGTTTTCCCATGAAGACCATTTTGATGTAATCATCTTTTAATACCAATGTGATTTTATTCCACAGTTGGAACTCATTTGGGCATACCAAAACACTTCCCCGATTTAAAGTGTAAATCTGTTTATTTGTATTGTAACTAGTACAGTGGACCCTCGGTTAACGAATACCCGTAAATCGTGCAATTATGTAAGTATAATTTTGTAAGTTCTTGTGAAATGTAGTTTTGGGGGTCTGAAATAGACTAACCTACATGACATTATTTCTTAAGGACGTAAATTCGTTCGGTAATGGCATGGCAGGCTTCTGGAATGAATTTTTTCGTTACCGAGGGTCCACTGTATTTGTATTTGTACATGTATTGTTTGGACAAGCTTACCGCTCTAGTAGTTACTGTTTGGGTGTTTGATAAGGGCGCATAAAAACCCCATCAGCTTATGAATCTGGTCAGAGGATACCTTATTTTTCAAGGAATCCCGTCAAATACACTTATTTCTTGGGACGAATCTGGACGAATCCGTCAGTGGTCTCTTATTTTGAATGTATCCGGTCGGGATTTTGGACTAGCTCATGAAGGGATTACTGGAATATTATTTAACAGTAATATTGATCAGTTTGATACAAACAGTATAACTTGCATGTTGGGGAAATCGGTGACTTCTGGCAGCTCCTACTATGAGGAACTGTTGGTGTCCTCTACTCTTTTTTTTTTTTTTTTTTTTTTTCAGCCTGAAGTTTTGGGCACTTACAGATTACTGTATATAGCTTTTCTAGATTTTTTTCACCACTACAACAAATGCTATTTTATCACTATGGCTGACTGGTGAAGATTACTGGGAGAATTTTGCTTTTCGTTGTGTATATTAGATACTGCTAACTACATAATAATAATAATAATAATAATAATAATACTTTATTGAGACATGGTACAGTGATACATGGTTGAGTAGACAAGATACATAGGTATTAATGAGATGTACATGCCAAAAGCCCCTAATATGCTGGCATTGCGGCATTCTTAGGACTACTTAATTTAGACTACATGGTAAAAAGTTATGGTTGATAATTTATAAAATAAGTATAATTGTGTATCTAAGTTATAAAGTTTGAATATAAGTTGAACATATCAATTAATTGTAGCAATGCAACTAATTGAGTGAGATAACAATTTAAAACAATTAATTGCATTGCAGTTAAAGTTTATGTGGTCATTATAATGTAAATGTTATGGAAACAGTTAGCATAGTATGTATTATTCATAACAGGTTTTACATTTAAGTGATTAGTAAGTTTTGTACATTTAAGTGATTATTCTACTTAGTTGGGAATGTTTGATATTGAGCATTTAGGTTTGGGTGAGAAGGTGGTTTTTTTAGCATCGTTTTGAATTGGGGTACAGGTAGGGTTTCTTTGGCAATGACAGGTAATGAATTCCAAAATTTCGTGCCTTTTATATGCGTTGAGTTTTTACATAGTGTTAGATGGACACGGGGAACACCAGGAGTGATCTGTGTCTGGTGTTATGGTCATGTGTCCTGTTAAAATTGGTAAAGAGAAGTTTGAGTGGTGGGTTAATATTTGCATAGAGTGTTCTATGTATGTAATAGGCACAGTAAAAAGTATGGATGTCTTGTATGGTGAGTAAGTTTAGGTTTTTGAATATTGGTGGAGTATGTTGTCTGGAGTGTGAATGTGTTATCATTCTAATTGCTGCCTTTTGTTGTGTTATTAGTGGTCTGAGATGAGTTATTGATGTAGAGCCCCATTCACAGATTCCATAGGTGAGGTAGGGGTAAATGAGTGAGTTATATAGGGTAAGGAGAGCTGGTTGTGGAACATAGTACCGTATCTTGGATAGTATTCCCACGGTCTGAGACTTTCTTGGAAATTTGTTGTATATGTGTCTGAAATTTTAGGCCACTGTCAAGATGGATACCTAAGAATTTTCCCTCTGAGTTTTGTGATAGGGGACCCGTTTATCATTATGTTAAGTGGTGCGTTTGTAGCTCTGTTCCCAAACTGGATAAAATGGGTTTTGTCAATATTGAGAGTAAGTTTGTTGGTCATCATCCAGGTAGATATTTTCTGCAATTCAGTATTTACAGTGTTGGCTAGTATGTCTGGGCTTGGGTGCGAGATAACGTATGTAGTGTCATCTGCAAATAGTATGGGTTTGAGTAGTTGAGATGCATTTGGTAGGTCGTTAATGTAAATGAGAAAGAGAAGTGGGCCAAGAACACTTCCCTGTGGGACACCTACTGTAATAGTTTGCACGGTAGAGCTAGCTCCATTTGTGTACACATATTGGTTTCTGTTGCTAAGGTATGATTTTAGGTAGTTTAGGGAGTGTCCTATTATACCATAGTGTGATAATTTTAGGTGTAACAGATCATGGTCAACTGTATCAAAAGCTTTACATAAATCAATGAAGATTCCCACTGGGATTTCTTTTTTCTCAAGAGCGTTGTAAATTATTTCTAACATGTGTATAATGGCATCATTTGTGTTTTTATTTGGCCTGAATCCAAATTGACAGTGGTTGAGTATGTTGTTGGAGGTGAGGTAGGAATATATTTGTCTATGAATTAATTTTTCAAAGATTTTGGAGATATCGGCCTGTAGTTATTCAGGTCTGTTTGATCTCCTCCTTTATGTATGGGTGTGACCCTCGCTATGTTGATTATAAGTGAAACTTCTACTGGGTTGGTCGGGGCTAGGAATAGTGTGTTTGGATAGTTGCCAGTGAGATAGTCGTTAGGTGGAGTGTTTGAACTTGGGATTTTGCTTGCCAGCTTTTTACCTATGGTGGAGAAGAAATCATCGAGTTTGTTTGCTGTATCAATAGGTGGGAGTAGGGGTTTATCTGGTTTTGTTAGCTTGATTGTTCTGTTTGTGGATGTCTTTTTAGTTCCTAGAATTTCAGATAGGGTTTTCCAGGTATTTTTTATATCACCTTTTAAGTTATGTAATCTTCTCATAGTACAATTTTTTTTACCTTCTTATCAGACTCATTAGGTTTGATGAGTAACGTTTTGTTTGTTCTCTTGTTATTTGTCCCATTCTGTACTGTTTTTCATATAGGTGCTTTATATTAATGGATTTGAGTATTCTGAGGGTTAGCCAGGGACTATTTAATCTTTTAGTTGTGATTTGTTTAGTTTTTTTAGGGCAATGCTTATTATAGAGGTATTGGGTCTTTTTAAGAAAATTATTAATACATAGGTCAGTATCTGGGAAGTTGTCTATTTCCGTTTGCCAGTCAGTTAGTTACCATTTTGTCCTAGGCACATGTTAATTAGACACTAGGCCTGTTGTATATGTGTGTGTATGTGTATGTAAGGAAACACTTCGAAATGTTTCTGCCCCACCGGGAATTGAACTCGGCCCCTCCGTGCGTGAAGCAAAAGCTTTACCCACCCATAGCTGTTGAACCATTCATTAGACATTTAAATTAGTATATCATTAACATTATTCAAATATCCTATATCACTGTAAAAAATTCCTGTAAACACTTGCACATAATTGTATTAATCCATTAGCAAGTAAGACTTTAATCTAATACCATATCATTAAGTTTAGCATAATCCATTGTTCTCAAGTCTAGTTATAGAATCACACTAAATCCTATGATTACAGGCATTGATCCTGATATCAACCTATTATTAAATGACTTGCATGACTCCAACAGCAAATGTAACTATTACACAGCAGATCAAGCAAAGACATTACGCAGAGCCAACAATAACTTAACTATCTTCAATTACAATGTTAGATCTTTGAGCAAACATTATGATGACCTCACAGCACTACTCCAATCCTTACAGACCAATATGTCAATCATCACACTCACTGAGACCTGGCTAAAGCCTGATACTACAGGTGTCTATGCCATCCCATGTTACACAGCCATTCACAACTGTAGGACAGACCAGCGAGGGGGTGGAACAGCAATATATTATACAGATCAACTCGAATGTATCAAAAACTCTTGCAAAAGAGATGAACATGAAGAATATATTATAGCTAAATTTAAATCAAAAGACCTGCAAAAACCCCTCACAGTGATAAACATCTATAGATTACCACAGTCAAACTTCCACCACTTTAGTGAAAAACTAGGAAACCTGATAATCGATTCACGCCTTAACAAAGATCATTTGCTGCTCACAGGAGATTTCAACATAAATATCCTACATGACCAGGACCCACAGGTAACTGAATTCACAAACACTATGAGCAACTGCTTATTACTACCAACAATATCAAAACCTACAAGAATCTCCGAGAATAGTACCTCGTTCCTAGACCACATCGACTAACACTATATCCCCTCTAAAATCAGGCATAATCACAGAAAACACCACAGACCACTACCCTACCTTTCTTATAACTAACCTAGGCATTTTGCCCCAAGAAATTGCAAAAGTTACCTTCAGACTACATAATGAGCCAGCTGTTAATAATTTTATATAAGCTATGATGAACATTGACTGGCTTAATGAATTAGAAACATATTCAGATACTAATGAATGCATCAAGAACTTTCTTAAAAAAACACATAACCTCTATAACAGACATTGCCCAAAAAAACTAAACAGATCACAGCTAAGAGACTTAACAATCCCTGGCTAACACCCAGCATCCTTAAATCCATAAACAAGAGGCACCAATATGAAAAACAATACAGAAGGGGTCTAATAACCAGATAACAATCCAAACGCTACTCATCAATCCTTACTAGCCTGATAAGAAGGTCCAAAAAATTGTATTATGAGAACAGACTCCAGACCATAAAAGGTGATATGAAAAAGACCTGGAAAACCCTATCTACAATTCTAGGAAATAAAAAGATATCCACGAACAATACCATCAAATTATTAAAAACAGACGAACCCCTACTCTCACCAACTGAGACAGCAAACAGTCTTAATGTTTTCTTCTCCACTATAGGAAAGAATCTAGCAAGTAAAATCCCAAGCTCGAACACTCGTCCAACAGACTACCTCACCAACACCTACCCAGATACACTATTCCTAGCTCCTACCAACTCAATTGAAGTCTTGCTCTTAATCAACACCCTTAAAAACAAAGCCGGAGACATAAACAGCTTACCACCCTTTATGTACAAAAAAGCTTCACACGTACTGTCACCAATTATAGCAGCATTATTCAATAAATCCATTGAATCTTCTACCTTCCCATCAATTCTCAAAATAGCTAGGGTCACCCCGATCCACAAAGGTGACCAAACTGACTTGAATAATTATAGACCAATCTCAAATTTACCACTGCTCTCTAAAATCTTCGAAAAATTAATTCATAGACAGATCTATTCCTACATCGTCTCACACAATGTACACAACCCCTGTCAATTTGGATTCAGGACTAACAAGAGCACAAACGGTGCTATAACACACATGTTAGAGTTAAAATACACCGCACTTGAGAAGAAAGAAGTTCCGCTGGGAATCTTCATAGACCTACGCAAAGCATTTGATACAGTCGACCATGATTTATTGCTCACAAAATTAGCGCACTGGTATTAGGGGGCACCCCCTCAACTACCTAAAGTCGTACCTTAGCAACAGAAGCCAGTACGTGTACACAAATGGAGAGAACTCTTCCACACAAGAAATTACAGTCGGTATTACGAGTGGGCAAAGTATAGTGCTTTTTAACTCTTAATATAAATCAATATTCCTTCCTTCTTATTTATCAAATAGGAAATAGAAACTTCAAACAAAAATCGATTTAATTTAATTAAACTAGAATTAGCTTTTGTTTGATAAGTATGTTATAAATATATATACACTGTTTAAGGTTCCTTTAAGTTTCTAAAGGAAGTTAACACATTCTTAAACACTGAACCTTCAGTATTAATGAAGTACAATAAGAAAATACTACAATGCACGATAAACACAAATATGGTTTCTGACTGGCCGTGTTCTCAAAAATAATTCACTGGGGTATCACTCAGTAGAACAGTTCTGGCTTACACAGTAAAGACAATCAAAATCCAATGATCAAGTGGCTGCTTATTCCCATGTCCAGGCTAGATAATGGCGTGAGAATGGCTACAATATCAGAGAATAGGTGCTCTCTCTCTGCTAAGTCAAGTGAGACACTGCCTAGACAAATCCTAGTGCCCCACAAGTCACGTCGGATCAAGTGATATAACTATTTGGCGCCAACTTGTGACGTCACGACCAAACAACATGAGTGAACTGTGTACTGGTAGTTACATGCTTTACCTATAACACTCATAGCCAGATATATTAAATATATACCGTACTGGTAAAATAATACTGAGTTATGATGAAGGATGAATAGGATAATAATACCAAGATCCAGTAGCTTCGATTTAGCTAATAACGAAGATACTAGCAAGGTCGTATTATCAAAGAGATGAAATATATACAAGATATCATGACACCCCACCCCCCAAGAGTGGGTTCTCTAAACAAGGTCTTAACTTGACACAAGTCTCTTCGGGAGGATTCGGAGATGAAGTAACTGTGCAACTGACAACAGAGCCGCTCACTCATGCCGAAGGTTTAACGATGAAAATTTCCACCTCTCCACCTCTGTTTGAAATAGAGTATCATTAATACCATATATTGATTATATATATAAAAATATTTTAGGGCCGAGAAAGAGTATCAGCAATGACATTATCGGGACCTTTAATGTGAGATATAACAAAGGCATAAGGTTGAATCCTTAGTGCCCATCTTAGGATTCGAACATTCTTGGACTTCATCGTGTTGATGAAAGTCAAAGGGTTATGATCTGAATATATGGCAATTTTATGGGGGGACGAACCTAAGTATATGTCAAAATGTTCTAGGGCCACTACAAGGGCTAAAGCTTCTTTCTCTACGGTAGAGTAATTTTGTTGGTGGGATTTTAACTTTGATGAAAAATAACAAATAGGGTGGAGAATATCATTGCTTGAAGAGCTTTAGTACAGCCCTAGTGCATAGCTACTAGCATCTAGTCAATATAAATGGTTTGGTAAAGTCAGGACTTTGTAAAATAGGAGCAGAAGACAATATACGCTTCAGTCTCTTGAGCTTCTTCACATCTTTCTGTCCAGTTGAAACTTACACGAGAACTAGTAAGTTCCGTCAAAGGAGTAGCGACTTGGGCGTAATTTGGACAAAATCTCCTGTAATATCCGGTCATCCCCAAAAGCCGTTGAACTCCTTTTCGGTTAGTGGGTGAAGGAAAATTGGAGATAGCTTGAATTTTGGCATGAATTGGAGAAACTTCGCCTTGTCTATTTCAAAACCTAAGAACGTATCTTTGCCTGACCGAAACACACTTGGCCAAGTTGACAGTGAAATTATGATTTGCCAAGTCTTAAGGAGTGATTCTAAACGAATCAAGTGAACTGACCAGTTATCACTGTATACAACCAAGTCATCAAGTATGCTGCAACTCCATCCAGAGGAAGGGTAAGTTCATTCATGAGCGTTGGAACGTTGCAGCTCATTGCATAACCCAAATGGCATTACTGTATAGTTATATAACCCATCCTTGATGACGAAGCAGATATGTCTTGGCCCTGGGAGAAAGAGGGACTTGATAATACCCCATAGTAAATCTAATTTACTAACAAACTTAGCGCTGGAGACTGCATCAATTAAATCATCTACCGAGGAAGTGGATAACTATCAATAACAGTAATGGCATTTACTTTTCTATAATCCGTGCACATCCGATAACTTCCATCTGGTTTAGGACCAGTATACAGGGGAGGCCCAAGGGCTTCTGCTTTTCTATTAATCCATGTTTCAATAGGAAAGTCACTTCCTCTTTCATTATCTGATGCTTCGATGGACTGACTCTATATGGAGGTTGTTTAATGGGTCGGGCTTCTCCAACCTCCACATTGTGATATCCTAATGTGCACGTCTTGGGTACATCAAATAAGGACCTGTACTTCATTATAAGTTCTTCTACCTGATTTTTCTGTATTTTCAAGACCATCTAAGAACAGGTCAAGATTACTTAGGTTTCGAATTCTTAAAACGGATTCCACTCCTTTTGGACCATCACAGCCTAGGTATTTCGCATCAGTAGGCGATGCGGAAAGCGGGCATAACTGAAAATGTCTTTTCTTTATAAGCTTTTAGTTGATTAATGTGGAACCTCTTGAAGGGTTTCTTTCTCCGGAATTTTTATCAAGAGTTATCATTTTCCTTCTTTAAGACTTCATAAGGACCTAGATAGCGAGGTAATAGCGAATGTCCAGGGGTTAATCTTTGTATCAACACCAAATCTTTAGGTTTAAAAGACCGAGGTTTAGCATCTCGATCATATAAATGCTTCATCTTGATTTGGGCCTTACTCAAATTTTCAGCAGCAAATGCCTTAGCTATGACAACCTCTTCCGCATCGCACTAGGAAGGTTTTATCGAAAGGTCCGGTTCTCCTGTCAGACTCTCTTAAGACGGCCATAGGTCCACGAACTTCATGTCCATATATAAGTTCCAAGGGAGAGAAACCTATACTCTCTTGATCGCTTTCCTGATTGCAAACAATAAAAAGGGTAAGCCTTCATCCCAATCTTTGCAGATTGTTCACAAAGGTGCGTGCATTGTTTTTAAGGTTTGGTGGAACCTTTCCAATGCTCCTTGAGACTGTGGACGATAACTCGTGGAAAACACCGGTTCACTCCCAGACCAGACAAGGCCTCTTTAAATCTCAGTAAAATTGCTTCCCTGGTCAGACTGGATTTCTTGTGGAATGCCTACTTGAGCAAAGAATTTAACCAGGGCACGGATTATTACTCTGGCGGTGATCTTCCGCAAGGATACCTCAGGATATCTGGTGACTGTATCCATGATAGTAAAAAGATACTGGTTACCTTGTCTAGTCTTGGGCAAGGTCCTACACAGTCGATTATAAGGCGAGAAAAGGGATCACCAGGAGCAGGGATTGGAACCAAAGGTGCAGGAGGCGGAGTATGGGCGGTTTTCCAGCCAATTGACATACATGGCATTCTTCAGATACTCAGTAACTCTTTCATACATCTTGGGCCAGTAAAATTGTTTCCTTATTTTTCCTAGTGTCTTTTGATCCCTAGATGTCCACCCAATGTACTGCTATGAGCAAATTCAAGAACAAGGTCCTGGAAGATTTTTGGTAGTACAACTAAGTCTCGGTATGAATTCAGTCACTTAACTACTTCTTTCTTCTTTAGAATCCGTACTGTCAAAAAAGAAACAGTTCTCTTCCTCTTTGGCCTGTGTCTCCGACACAGCAGATTTCTACAAGATTCTAAATCTAAATCCCATTGTTTGAGCCTGGATTAAGTCATCTCTATCCAAACTCCTGATTTCAGAGGATAATAGAGGTTCTTTAGTGGTAGGGCAGGGTCTAGAGACATCAGTCCTGTTAACATCACTAAACAGCAATCCGATACCCATATCTTCATCATCCTTGGGATTAGAAGGTATGACCTTTGCAGAGCGGGACATAGCCCTAGTTACTACATTAAGAGGAAATAAGGAAGGACCTCCTTTGAAACCTCTAGAGCATAGTTTATATCTGAGTTATTTTGAAACACTATCGGTTCTGGACATATTCCTCTATGAAATATATCATTTCTAGGAGTAAATCTACTCCCTTAATGGGGAACGACCCGGAGGACAATCCTACCGTGATCCATCCAACATAATGAGAAGTCTCCAAGTAAACCCGGCATAAAGGTACTTTAATTAGGGCGCCTCCGTACGCCTCTAACAACACTCTAATTCAGGGTCATTTTTTTCTCTGATAGGTAACTCCCTCCCTTAATAGAGAGATATAACATCCTGTATCTCGAAAGGTGGTAATATCAACTAACCTTTTGGTCAATCCAATTTTCCCCTTTCGAGAGGTATGGGGCCATTGCCTCCTGCACGAGACTAGCAGAGGTGTTCCACATCTAGTCATCGAGGCTGATGGTCATTTGAAGAGATGAAGTCAACTGTGAGTTAGTAGTTTTGGAGTGTTTATCAGTAGAGGCAAAATCACCTGCAAAGTCCTTTTTTTGGTGATTCTTAGGTCTCTATTCTCTTAAAACACTGACTTTTTGGTGTCCTGTCTTCCTCTTGACAGAATAGGTCTTGATTAATCTTCTTTCTGCTTTTGGAGCCTCTTTTCCTGCCAGAACCAAATTTTTTTCCCCTGTTAGGGTTATAACTTTCCATCGTGGGGGGCCAATGAGTATTCCTCTCCGAGTATTAGGTTTTTTCTTTGGGAGGTAGTAACTTATCCGAATTCTTGGAGTCCGCAACTGTAGTGTCACCCCGTAATGGTCTGCCATGGGCGTTTGATAGCTTGAAAGTAGAATGTCCAATCGGTAAGTGCGTGACGTTCAGGCAGATAAGAAAAATCCTCATGTAGGATCATTTGAACCAATTCTTCTACTGTAGAACAATCCGAGCCCTTGCCATCTCTCGAAAGCATTTGTTTTCTCGGCAAACTCTAGCCACGATTGATGGGATTGTCGAGTCAAGTTTTGAAAGTTTTTTGGGAACTCACTGGCAGTAACTCGAGGTGCAAAATGGTTTTTTCACACATTAGTCCGAAATTGATCGAACGGCAAACTTGCGCGCCTTTGAGCCTTTCCCGTAGGGTGGTTGGCGGCCCAATGTTCCTTGGGCCAGTGCATCTTTGCGCCTGGTTCCAAAGCTTAAGAAGGAGTCAAGATTCGCTCACTGAACTTGGGGACTAGAGAAGCAGCTCGGTGAAGATCAAAAAGTTTTGGAAACACCTTCCCCGACGCTCACGATTCCTTCTGTAGTTGCCATTGGTTCTTAGGGTTTCCCTTTCAAATCCTCTTGAAGTTTTTTTTTGGACTTCAAGAGTTTAGTTTGTAGAAAAGAATTGCAGCCGATCCCTGTTAGAGAGAGTCTCGGGGGAATGACATGGATGATGGAGGATTACCCCGTTTTTCCCAGGTTGATCAGATTCAGTAAGTCGGGAGAAGAGTGTGAGAGCTGGAGACACAGGTTCTCCCAAATTTTCCCCGGTGTTCGTCTCATCTTGACTGATTTCTGTTCTGATTTCTGGCGTTTGAGTAATTCTTCAGGGGTGGAGACAGAAGAGCTTCCCTCCTGTCTTGTGGGATTTATCTGTGAGATCAGGCTATTCGTATCCTCTGTTCAACTAGGTTTCATCATGGACATCAAACAACAAGTTCTTATTATGGAGCCATGTGTTTGCCGATAATGTCCATTAAGGTACACCCAGGACTCTGGCTACTTGCCAGCACGTTTGTAATTTCAAAGTTGCCAATCTGTCACTGAAATTTCAATAATGATGTGAGAACTTCCTTTTTTGTTTTATAGCAAATTTTAATTTACTGTAGCTTTAGGAGCAGGCCCCCATTTATTACGAGTGGGCAAAGATGAGTGCTTTTTAACTCTAATATAAATCAAATTCCTTCCTTCTTATTTATCAAATAGAAATAGAAATTCAAACAAAAATGATTAATTTAATTAAACTAGAATTAGCTTTTGTTTGAAAGTATTATAAAATATATACGTACACTGTTTAAGGTTCCTTTAAGTTTCAAAGGAAGTTAAAATTCTTAAACACTGAACCCTTTAGTATTAATAAATCAATAAGAAAAATACACAATGACGATAAACACAAAATTTTTGACTGGCCGTGTTTTAAAAATAATTCATGGGGTATCACTCAGTAGAAAGTTCTCTTACACAAAAGAAATCAAAACCAATGATCAAGTGGCTGCTTATTCCCATGTCCAGGCTAGATAATGGCATGAGAATGGCTACAATATCAGAGAAAGGTGCCTCTCTGCTAAGTCAAGTGGCACGCCTAGACAAATCTAGTGCCCCACGTCATGTCAGATCAAGTGATATAACTATTTAGTAACTTGTGACGTCACGCCAAAAAATAGTGAACTGTGTACTGGTAGTTACATGCACCTATAACACTCATAGCCAGATATATTAAATATATACCGTACTGGTAAAATAAATGAGTTATGATGAAGGATGAATGGATAATAATAAAGATCCAGTACCGTTTGCTAATAACAAGATACTAGCAAGGTCGTATTATCAAGAGATGAAATATATACAAGATATCAACAGTCGGAGTCCTAAGGAAGTGTCCTGGGGCACTTCTATTCCTTATTACATAAACAACCTAGGATCACAATTACTCAACCCTATTATTTGCAGATGACACAACATATGTCTTCCTCACCCAAATCCAGTCATACTGGCCACACTGTTAATGCCGAATTACAGAAAATATCAACATGGATAAAAGCAAATAAGTTACTCTCAATACTGACAAGACCTACTTCATTCAGTTTGGAAAAAAAAGCTACAAATGTTCCATAACATAACGCTCAATGGTTCCCCATCACAAGACTCACAAAAGGAAAAATTTGGAACCCCCCTTGACATTCTTAAATTCCAAACACACATACAACAAATTTCCAAGAAAATATCAAAGACATGGTATATTATCTAAGATACGCTATTATTCCCAAAAAGCTCTCATTCACATATCATTCCTTTTCTACCCTTATATCACCTATGGAATCTGTGCAGGGGTCAACAACATTAAATCACCTTAGACCACTCATAACCCAGCAAAAGGCTGCAGTCAGGATAACAAATTCCCACTCTAGACAGCATACTCACCTATATTCAAAACTTTAAACTACTCACCATAAAAAAATATTCATACCATTCATGTGCCCTTTAAAAAAAATCAATGCTAATATCAACCCTCCATAAAATTCTCCCCCCAAAAATTTTAATAGGTCTCACGACCATGAAAAGACACAGATCCTTTTTTTCATACCCCGAGTCCAACAACCAATGTAAAAAAAATTTATGCCCTAAAGGGCCCCCAAAAGGGGAAATTTTTACCAGTAAATATTAAGTTTTAATTGTCGGGGAAAACAATTCAAGACTCTTCTCAAAAACCTTACTCACCCTATACAAATACATCCTCGGTTAAATATTAATGTCAAAGGGCATATCTTTAGCAAACAATGTTACCCAATCAATTTTCCCCATAAGAAATAATGGGGAAAAAATTTAATGTCCAAGACTTCCAAAAAGGAAAAAAATATTTTTGAACTTTTGACATTAAAAATACAAAATTTAATGAAGAATAACTAAAAACATGAAAAAATTTTAAAAACATGTCACCATTTATTGGGTTGTTGATGTGGAGGACGGGGGGGGAGAAGGGGGGAGTATGCTAGTGTTTAGAGGGGGTCCCCCCTTTCCTTAACACTGCAGGTACCAAGTTCTTTTGGGGGGTTCTTTTCCCTTTTCTTTGAATGCCTAGGGGCCCGCTTGAGTACTGGGCCTCTTTCTAACAATAAATTGTCCAGGGGCTCTGCGCTGGATTCTTTAACACATCCCTAAAAACACCACTGTGTCATTGT